>OZ026551.1:4814873-4914873 GCA_964020155.1 Chondrilla cf. caribensis | reverse complement strand
TATACAACATTTTTAGAATTATTATGCATATATAAGTCCATAGGAGAGTCCTAATTCAATTGAGGGGAGGAACAGGTCAACTCCACATTGAAACCAGACAATGTGAGAGGCAGGTGCCGATATAGCTACATGTTTGTAGTGCATATTCTACTGGTGACATTGAAGATATATCAGACATTGCCCTCTCCAGTCAGAGGCATGGGAAGCAAGTAGATTTCCTCTAATAGGGTAGGTAGAGGGGTATCGTATAGATTTTGCAGCCATGAGTAATGAAGCAGAAGCATCGATGATTCATACTGGTGATAGTCAAAGTCCATCAATTGTGAAGAAGATTTATGCTTTGTTGACTGAGGTACCGGTTTTGTCGTTGATTTAATAGTATTGGTGATAATTATGTTTTACCTTTTCTGTAATTTTCTACCCTAGGGCCCTACGCCCTATGCTGTCATGCCTTATTGGCATGTCGCACTATAATAATACCTATCTATCCATAGGCGGAGAAACGGGGGGGCACTCATCACAAAGGTGGGGCCAAGAACGTCTATGTAGAGTATCACATGCATGGACGCAAGTGCAATATTAATCATGAGTTCAGCACCATGGCCTTTAGGCCCCCACTTGCCAAACCATTCCTCCTCCTATGCTATCTATAACAAGGGCATAGGAAGTGGTGCAACAGGTAAGGTTTCGGCCTTACCACTTTTCAAGTATCTATGTATACTTTTGCCATCTTCTGAATACATCGGAATTCATATATCATAATGATATAATAAACCCTTGAATTCAGTATATCACATCGGGATTCATGTCATAATGATATAATCAACTCTTGAATTCAGTATATTACATAGGAATTGTGTGTGTGTGTGTGTGTGTGTGTGTGTGTGTGTGTGTGTGTGTGTGTGTGTGTGTGTGTGTTGTGTGTGTGTGTGTGAGTGTGTGTGTGTGTGTGTGTGTGTGTGTGTGTGTGTGTTGTGTGTGTGTGTGTGTGTGAGTGTGTGTGTGTGTGTGTGTGTGTGTGTGTGTGTGTGTGTGTGTGTGTGTGTGTGTGTGTGTATGTGTGTTTGTGTGTTTGTGTGTGTATGTGTGTGTGTGTGTGTGTGTGTGTGTGTGTTTGTGTGGTGTGTGTGTGTGTGTGTGTGTGTGTGTGTGTGTGTGTGTGTGTGTGTGTGTGTGTGTGTGTGTGTGTGTGTGTATGTGTGTTTGTGTGTTTGTGTGTGTATGTGTGTGTGTGTGTGTGTGTGTGTGTGTGTGTGTGTTTGTGTGGCGTGTGTGTGTGTGTGTGTGTGTGTGTGTGTGTGTGTGTGTGTGTATGTGTGTTTGTGTGTTTGTGTGTGTATGTGTGTGTGTGTGTGTGTGTGTGTGTGTGTTTGTGTGGTGTGTGTGTGTGTGTGTGTGTGTGTGTGTGTGTGTGTGTGTGTGTGTGTGTGTGTGTGTGTGTGTGTATGTGTGTTTGTGTGTTTGTGTGTGTATGTGTGTGTGTGTGTGTGTGTGTGTGTGTGTGTGTGTTTGTGTGGCGTGTGTGTGTGTGTGTGTGTGTGTGTGTGTGTGTGTGTGTGTGTGTGTTTGTGTGGTGTGTGTGTGTGTGTGTGTGTGTGTGTGTGTGTGTGTGTGTGTGTGTGTGTGTGTGTGTATGTGTGTATGTGTGTTTGTGTGTTTGTGTGTGTATGTGTGTGTGTGTGTGTGTGTGTGTGTGTGTGTGTGTGTGTGTGTGTTTGTGTGGCGTGTGTGTGTGTGTGTGTGTGTGTGTGTGTGTGTGTGTGTGTTTGTGTGGTGTGTGTGTGTGTGTGTGTGTGTGTGTGTGTGTGTGTGTGTGTGTGTGTGTGTGTGTGTGCGTGTGTGTGTGTGTGTGTGTGTATGTGTGTTTGTGTGTTTGTGTGTGTATGTGTGTGTGTGTGTGTGTGTGTGTGTGTGTGTGTGTGTGTGTGTTTGTGTGGCGTGTGTGTGTGTGTGTGTGTGTGTGTGTGTGTGTGTGTGTGTGTGTGTGTGTTTGTGTGGTGTGTGTGTGTGTGTGTGTGTGTGTGTGTGTGTGTGTGTGTGTGTGTGTGTGTGTGTGTGTGTGTGTGTGTGTGTGTGTGTGTGTTGTACATGTGAGTGTGTTGGTTTGTGGGTGTGTTTTTGTGAGTGTATGTGTATGTATTGTCTGTGCATGAGGATGATGGTACATGATTTATAGTATTTTATACAGCATTATTTTTAGACATATAGTATTATATAAGTCCATAGGAGAGTCCTAATTCAATTGAGGGGAGGAACAGGTCAACTCCACATTGAAACCAGATAATGTGAGAGGCAGGTGCCGATATAGCTACATGTTTGTAGTGCATATTCTACTGGTGACATTGAAGATATATCAGACATTGCCTACTCCAGTCCGAGACATGGGAAGCAAGTAGATATCCTCTAATAGGGTAGGTAGAGGGGTATCGTATAGATTTTGCAGCCATGAGTAATGAAGCAGAAGTGTTGATGAATCTTACATGTGATTGTCAAAGTCCATCAATTGTGAAGAAGATTTATGCTTTGTTGACTGAGGTACCGGTTTTGTCGTTGATTTAATAGTATCGGTGATAATTATGTTTTACTTTTTCTGTAATTTTCTACCCTAGGGCCCTACGCCCTATGCTGCCATGCCTTATTGGTATGTTGCACGATAATAATACCTATCTATCCATAGGCAGCGAACCAGGGAGGGGGGGGGGGCACTCATTACAAAGGTGGGGCCAAGAACGTCTATGTAGAGTATTACATGCATGGACGCAATTGCAATATTAATCATGAGTTCAGCACCATGACCTTTAGGCCCCCCACTTGCCAAACCATTCCTCCTCCTATGCTATCTATAACAAGGGCATAGGAAGTGGTGCAACTGGTAAGGTTTTGATCTTACCACTTTTCTAGTACCTATGTACACTTTTGCCATTTTCTGAATACATCGGAATTCATATGTCATAATGATATAATCAACCCTTGATGTCAGGTTATTACATCACATTTTCAGCACCATGGCCTTTAGGCCCCCACTTGCCAAACCATTCCTCCTCCTATGCTATCTATAACAAGGGCATAGGAAGTGGTGGAGCTGGTAAGGTTTCGGCCTTACCACTTTTCAAGTATCTATGTATACTTTTGCCATATTCTGAATACATCGGAATTCATATGTCATAATGATATAATAAACCCTTGAATTCAGTATATTACATTGGAATTCATGTCATAATGATATAATCAACTCTTGAATTCAGTATATTACATAGGAATTGTGTGTGTGTGTGTGTTTGTGTGTGTGTGTGTGTGTGTGTGTGTGCGTGTGTGTGTGTGTGTGTGAGTGTGTGTGTGTTGTGTGTGTGTGTGTGTGTGTGTGTGTGTGTGTGTGTGTGTGTGTGTGTGCGTGTGTGTGTGTGTGAGTGTGTGTGTGTTGTGTGTGTGTGTGTGTGTGTGTGTGTGTGTGTGTGTGTGTGTGTGTGTGTGTGTGTGTGTGTGTGTGTGTGTTGTACATGTGAGTGTGTTGGTTTGTGGGTGTGTTTTTGTGAGTGTATGTGTATGTATTGTCTGTGCATGAGGATGATGGTACATGATTTACAGTATTTTATACAACATTTTTAGAATTATTATGCATATATAAGTCCATAGGAGAGTCCTAATTCAATTGAGGGGAGGAACAGGTCAACTCCACATTGAAACCAGCCGATGGAGGCAGGTGCCGATATAGCTACATGTTTGAAGTGCATATTCTACTGGTGACATTGAAGATATATCAGACATTGACTACTCCAGTCCGAGACATGGGAAGCAAGTAGATATCCTCTAATAGGGTAGGTAGAGGGGTATCGTATAGATTTTGCAGCCATGAGTAATGAAGCAGAAGTGTTGATGAATCTTAGTTGTGATTGTCAAAGTCCATCAATTGTGAAGAAGATTTATGCTTTGTTGACTGAGGTACCGGTTTTGTCGTTGATTTAATAGTATCGGTGATAATTATGTTTTACTTTTTCTGTAATTTTCTACCCTAGGGCCCTACACCCTATGCTGCCATGCCTTATTGGCATGTCGCACTATAATAATACCTATCTATCCATAGGCAGCGAAATGGGGGGGGGGGGGGGGCACTCATTACAAAGGTGGGGCCAAGAACGTCTATGTAGAGTATTACATGCATGGACGCAATTGCAATATTATTCATGAGTTCAGCACCATGACCTTTAGGCCCCCACTTGCCAAACCATTCCTCCTCCTATGCTATCTATAACAAGGGCATAGGAAGTGGTGGAGCTGGTAAGGTTTCGGCCTTACCACTTTTCAAGTATCTATGTATACGTTTGCCCTCTTCTGAATACATCGGAATTCATATATCATAATGATATAATCAACTCTTGAATTCAGTATATTACATAGGAATTGTGTGTGTGTGTGTGTGTGTGTGTGTGTGTGTGTGTGTGTGTGTGTGTGTGTGTGTGTGTGTGTGTGTGTGTGTGTGTGTGTGTGTGTGTGTGTGTGTGTGTGTGTGCGTTGTACATGTGAGTGTGTTGGTTTGTGGATGTGTTTTTGTGAGTGTATGTGTATGTATTGTCTGTGCATGAGGGTGATGGTACACGATTTATAGTATTTTATACAACATTTTTAGAATTATTATGCATATATAAGTCCATAGGAGAGTCCTAATTCAATTGAGGGGAGGAACAGGTCAACTCCACATTGAAACCAGCCGATGGAGGCAGGTGCCGATATAGCTACATGTTTGTAATGCATATTCTACTGGTGACATTGAAGATATATCAGACATTGACTACTCCAGTCCGAGACATGGGAAGCAAGTAGATATCCTCTAATAGGGTAGGTAGAGGGATATTGTATAGATTGTGCAGCCATGAGTAATGAAGCAGAAGCATCGATGATTCATACTGGTGATAGTCAAAGTCCATCAATTGTGAAGAAGATTTATGCTTTGTTGACTGAGGTACCGGTTTTGTCGTTGATTTAATAGTATTGGTGATAATTATGTTTTACCTTTTCTGTAATTTTCTACCCTAGGGCCCTACGCCCTATGCTGTCATGCCTTATTGGTATGTCGCACTATAATAATACCCATCTATCCATAGGCGGAGAAACGGGGGGGCACTCATCACAAAGGTGGGGCCAAGAACGTCTATGTAGAGTATTACATGCATGGACGCAAGTGCAATATTAATCATGAGTTCAGCACCATGGCCTTTAGGCCCCCACTTGCCAAACCATTCCTCCTCCTATGCTATCTATAACAAGGGCATAGGAAGTGGTGCAGTTGGTAAGGTTTCGACCTTACCACTTTTCTGGTACCTATGTATACTTTTGCCATCTTCTGAAGACATGGGAATTCATATGTCATAATGATATAATCAACCCTTGACGTCAGGTTATTACATCACATTTTCAGCACCATGGTCTTTGTCATAATGATATAATAAACCCTTGAATTCAGTATATTACATCGGGATTCATGTCATAATGATATAAATCAACCTTTGAATTCAGTATATTACATAGGAATTGTGTGTGTGTGTGTGTGTGTGTGTGTGTGTGTGTGTGTGTTTGTGTGTGTGTGTGTGTATGTGTGTTTGTGTGTGTGTGTGTGTGTGTGTGTGTGTGTGTGTGTGTGTGTGTGTGTGTTTGTGTGTGTGTGTGTATGTGTGTTTGTGTGTGTGTGTGTGTGTGTGTGTGTGTGTGTGTGTGTGTGTGTGTGTGTGTGTGTGTGTATGTGTGTGTGTGTGTTTGTTTGTGTGTGTGTGTGTGTGTGTGTGTGTGTGTGTGTGTGTGTGTGTGTGTGTGTGTGTGTGTGTTTGTGTGTGTGTGTGTATGTGTGTTTGTGTGTTTGTGTGTGTGTGTGTGTGTGTGTGTGTGTGTGTGTGTGTGTGTGTGTGTGTGTGTGTGTGTGTATGTGTGTGTGTGTGTTTGTTGTGTGTGTGTGTGTGTGTGTGTGTGTGTGTGTGTGTGTGTGTGTGTGTGTGTATGTGTGTTTGTGTGTGTGTGTGTGTGTGTGTGTGTGTGTGTGTGTGTGTGTGTGTGTGTGTGTGTGTGTGTGTGTGTGTGTGTATGTGTGTTTGTGTGTGTGTGTGTGTGTGTGTGTGTGTGTGTGTGTGTGTGTGTGTGTGTGTGTGTGTGTGTGTGTGTGTGTGTGTGTGTGTATGTGTGTGTGTGTGTTTGTGTGTGTGTGTGTGTGTGTGTGTGTGTGTGTGTGTGTGTGTGTGTGTGTGTGTGTATGTGTGTTTGTGTGTGTGTGTGTGTGTGTGTGTGTGTGTGTGTGTGTGTGTGTGTGTGTGTGTGTGTGTGTGTGTGTATGTGTGTGTGTGTGTTTGTTTGTGTGTGTGTGTGTGTGTGTGTGTGTGTGTGTGTGTGTGTGTGTGTGTGTGTGTGTATGTGTGTTTGTGTGTGTGTGTGTGTGTGTGTGTGTGTGTGTGTGTGTGTGTGTGTTTGTTTGTGTGTGTGTGTGTGTGTGTGTGTGTGTGTGTGTGTGTGTGTGTGTGTGTGTGTGTGTGTGTGTGTGTGTGTTTGTTTGTGTGTGTGTGTGTGTGTGTGTGTGTGTGTGTGTGTGTGTGTGTGTGTGTGTGCACGCGTTGTACACGTGAGTGTGTTGGTTTGTGGGTGTGTTTTTGTGAGTGTATGTTTATGTATTGTCTGTGCATGAGGGTGATGGTACATGATTTATAGTATTTTATACAACATTTTTGGAATTATTATGCATATATAAGTCCGTAGGAGAGTCCTAATTCAATTGAGGGGAGGAGCAGGTCAACTCCACATTGAAACCAGACAATGTGAGAGGCAGGTGCCGATATAGCTACACGTTTGTAGTGCATATTCTACTGGTGACATTGAAGATATATCAGACATTGCCTACTCCAGTCCGAGACATGGGAAGCAAGTAGATTCCTCTAATAGGGTAGGTAGAGGGATATTGTATAGATTTTGCAGGCATGAGTAATGAAGCAGAAGCGTTGATAATTCTTACTGGTGATTGTCAAAGTCAATCAATTGTGAAGAAGATTTATGCTTTGTTGACTAAGGTACCGGTTTTGTCATTGATTTAATAGTATCGGTGATAATTATGTTTTACTTTTTCTGCAATTTTCTGCCCTAGGGCCCTACGCCCTATGCTGCCATGCCTTATTGGTATGTCGCACTATAATAATACCTATCTATCCATAGGCAGCGAAACAGGGGGGGGCACTCATTACAAAGGTGGGGCCAAGAACGTCTATGTAGAGTATCACATGCATGGACGCAATTGTAATATTATTCATGAGTTCAGCACCATGGCCTTTAGGCCCCCCCTTGCCAAACCATTCCTCCTCCTATGCTATCTATAACAAGGGCATAGGAAGTGGTACTGCTGATAAGGTTTCGACCTTACCACTTTTCAAGTATCTATGTATACTTTTGCCCTCTTCTGAATACATCGGAATTCATATGTCATAATGATATAATAAACCCTTGAATTCAGTATATTACATCGAAATTCATGTCATAATGATGTAATCAACCCTTGAATTTAGTATATTACATCGGAATTTATATGTCATAATGATATAATCAACCCTTGAAAATTCAGCATTATTATGTCAGAATTCGTGAATAAGCATGGCGCATTGATTACAATAAATTCGTAACAATTTACAAAATGATACGTGCGAGTTATTGTAAATGAAGCCAGCAGAAACTTATTTTCACAGCCTTACTACTTTTCAAATGCTTCCTATAATATAATTATTAGATCGTGTACACGATGACGATATTCTACATATATAATACAGCCAGTGTGTGGTTTTTATTAAAGTTTAATAAACGATATTCGTACAAAGAGGGTAATATTTAGAATCGTATGACCGCTTAACCAAAGTATGAGTTCACTTGCACGATGGGCACAGAATTTCACTATTTGCTGCACTATATAAAGGAGAGATGATCAACAACTCTCATTCGATAACGCGTGAGGCTTGCAGAAGTTGGTGTCCCAAGGATTCAACATGTTGAGACTTGTTCTGATCTTTCTGATTGCGTATTTAACGTCAGTCATTCCAGCACAGCCTGTAGAAGGTATGTTTGATTTAATCTGTGGTCAAATGGAGCGAGCAATCAGTAATCGACATTTCAATTTTTGGAGTTAGAAGGCGATTGATTATTTTTGACGGAGATCTAGATACTCTCGTGCTGAAGAAAAAGGACGAACCCGCGGCTGTGGAACGATGACGTTTATGTCGCATTCGCTCTGCATGACGTCGTTATCACGTGTTGAGGATGCGTTTTCGTTATCGTTGTTTAATGCCATTTAGGTTCTATGATTTGAATGGAAGACTGAATGTTCATGACCATGAGTAAACGAAACGTAAGTAACCAATTCGTCAAACGCAGTTGACCCGAAATGAAATCATCCCATCGCTTTGTATCACGTTCATGTCCCCTTCCAGTTTGACCATAGATACTGTATACCCTATGGTTTGACGTACAAATCGAGATTGGACGCTTCGATGGCCGGATGTTTAAAGAAGATGGCGCATATTGGCCAAAATGCCGTAATCAGTAAACCCGATGTATAACCTCGATTAGACTCCACAACAAAATGGAAACAAGTAACCTTCCCCTACCGCCTGGCAATTAATCTACGAATGTAAATCTAAATTCACTAGCCCTAAGGACTTGTAACCTTCAATACACCCATAGTCAACTCGTGCCCATGTTTTGTTCATATTATAGTACTAAGAGTAGAGAGTTGGAGTACTAATTATAAACTGTAGTAATTATTAGATTTTTATTGTCTGTGCCAATATAATAATGTTAACATTTTTTATCCTACAGAGAAACTAATATTACTTATTGACGGCTACCATGTTAACGGAACTATTGACTCTCCGGCTAATCTACCACTAGGAACAACTCTTGTTCTTGTTTGTAGAGTTGGTTTAGCAAGTGGACTAGAGCCCAAATTTACCTGGATGTGCCCGAATGAATCATGTATGCAGGAAGGATATGCTGGACGAAATATTCATTCACTCAATAAACATGAGTCTGTTCTAGCTATCAACATAACCTCCATACATGACAGTGGGACATACGCCTGCATGGTTTCTGTTGATGGACGTGAAAGAGTTAGGAAGGAGTTTGAACTAAATGTTACTGGTTAGTTTCTAAGAGTATACTAATCAGTGAGATCTGTCTAATATGGCCAACCATGGGTTCATGTATGGTATATTTCATTTAATGTGGTCACCTATTGGACCTTACCTGCATTGGAACTTGTCCGAGGTGGTGACCTACAGGACCGCATTTCCTTGCCCTGTTTAGACAGGACTTATACAGACTGTATATCAACAAGATTGGAATGTAATATAATATATTATATATGCATATTAAAATGTTAGCTGCATTGCTGCAGCCTGGAAATATGCATTGTGAGGGTTATTCTAGGTGCATGGCCATTAAAAGCATGCAGGTGACCATCCTTAAACGTTAGCTGTTGATATGGATAAGAGTGATTAATATCAAGTCTATTTGCATAATATCAATGCTATTATGAGAAGGTGTGATATCTGTGAAGTATCTCTTCTACATACTTCTTGAATGTGTTTTAGATGGTGGAGTTGTTCACAGTTATGGTAGACTGATATTGCATGAGGGAGTCATCTCTGACAGACGACAACTACAACCACCGAACAATCCTGAAGGAGATGGGATGATTGAGTGTAGTGTGAGGAGTGGAGTAGCTAAGTTCGAATATTTTCCATCAAACCTCACTAGTGATAATTATGAGATCAAAAATGGTGGATCTAATGCTACTGTAGTCATTAAGGAAGGAGCTTTAGCTTCTGGGACATTTGCAATAGAAGGGGGATGTGCTGGCTTATTCCACTACCTGTTCCTAAATAACGGTGAGCAATATGTAATGTTGAAGTTATGCATGTACAATTAGCCCACTAATATACTCTTGTTAAGTGGTAACTTATGTTGAAGCTATAAGTATACCATTGACCACTATTTTATCTGCATATGTACGTATATGTAGATTGATCATCTTGTAATCTCACCTTAGAAACTATCTGCAAGGATTTGACATTTGAAAATCCAACTTTTAATGGTACCAGTATCACTGTGACCATCGGTAAACTACCTGATGGTATTGATAGAGCTATTGTTGGATATACCAGATTGGACCTTGGAGTACCAGTAGAAGGGAAATATGTGAATCTTCAGGAGTGCGGATCAACAACATTCCACCCACTAGTACGTGGTACTAAATATAGGATTACAGCATGGGGACTTGGTGGAGGAAGCAATCAGAAAAGGTGTCAGTCACCAACTGAAGTAGAGGTAACCACACGATCAAAAGGTGGGTGTTTATTGGACCTACAGTACAGTATTGTATTCATTTTTCCTTTAATCCTCCTGTCTCTCACCACGCACATTATAATTGCAAACAATATAATATACAGTATTTTATAATATTGATACAAGAGAGTTATCACCAAATTCAGGTGCATCTCCTCCGAGAAATATGACTATGACTAGAAAATGTGAAGATGGGATTGAGTTGAGCTGGATTACCCCTAAAGAGCCCAATGGAGACATATTATGTTATAACCTCACCATGAAAAATGGAACACATCAAAAGGTTGTTACGATAAACAACACCAACTACCACACCCTGACAGGAATGGAGAGAAGGAAAAAGTACACTATCAGTGTAGCGGCCTTTAATGGACAACCTGGGGAAAAGGCAGATATGAGTTATGTTCATAATCCTTTACCTTGCAAGGGTCAGTTGCGGTTATATATAGCTGTTAGTATAGCCACATTCACTCACCCATCTGTAAGTTACACATTTTTATTGGCCCCTTTTCAAAGTGAGCGTCTTATTAGTGATATAACTCCTATTTTACACCTGCTGTGAGTGTTACTTGACACTATCCTCAAACCAATGATAGAGTGAATGCTATCGAACACCAACTACAGTGTAGGCCTGGGGTTTCAGGAAGCAGTGTAGTTCTCTGAAATCTTCAATCCTTGACAAGATTAGGGTTACGGTTAACCAAATAACATGACTATGACTAGAGAATATAATGGTAAGTTTATTTAATCTGCACTCGGGAGGCCACTGTACTA
Organism: Chondrilla cf. caribensis; assembly: GCA_964020155.1. Taxonomy (NCBI): domain Eukaryota; kingdom Metazoa; phylum Porifera; class Demospongiae; order Chondrillida; family Chondrillidae; genus Chondrilla; species Chondrilla cf. caribensis. Next base: position 4,903,743 of record OZ026551.1, on the reverse strand, counting down.
GATATCCAGCCAGGAATGAAGTACGTGTGAAGCATTATTCTGAAATTGGTAATTCAAACAATATAGAGATTGGAGTGATATTATTGTAGTAAACACCACTAAAGGCTTGTTGTCATTACATGAACATATGCATGCATATTTATGGGTCTATACCTTGAACTATCAATAAACATAGTTCCCACGAGAATGTTTGGATTTACTATATTTTTGTACATTTCTAAAAAAAACAAAGCTGTTCATTATTAATTTGTATGCTTTTTGTAGTACCTGGCAAGATATCTTCATTGGATATAATTCCAATCATCATCAATTGCTCTGCTGGATTGCTCATTGAATGGGAGGAACCGAAAAGTACTTCAGAAATCATCGCTTATAATGTGAACATCTATAAAGGAAAGGACATGATGGGATCCTTGAACACTTCCAAGAATTATCAGCTTGTTCCAGGGTTGAATACTTCAACAGTATACAGAGTTACTGTATCTGCTATTTCCATGGGTGGGAAAGGTGACGAGGTAGAGGATACTAAGAGTACCTTATCTGGTGGGTATTGTAACTTGTTGTAGTATGTGGTTCTGGTTTTGTTATATGTGAATTCAGGTGGAAATTGCATCTTTCAATGCAATAGTAGCAGTGTGTGTGCGTGCGTGCGTGCGTGCGTGTGTATGTGTGTGTGTGTGTGTCTGTGTGTGTGTATTTGCTTGTGTGTGTGTGTGTGTGTGTATTTGCTTGTGTGTGCGTGTATGTGTGTATGCATGCATGCTTGTATGTTTGTGTGGTGTGTCTAATTGTTAAATGTGCAACTAGAGTTGATCCAGCATACTGCTGTAAATTAATTTTTCAATTTCTTGCTTACAGTTCTGGGATTCTTTGCTGAGTGCCCGTCAATCCCAATTCCGAACATTGTAACATTCAATTCGAATTCAACGATAGTTTCAGAATCAGAGACTCTACTGTGCATTGATGTGTATAGATATGGTCAAATGGAAGGACTGACAAAATTGAGCGTGAAAGATAAAATTGGGACAGCTAAAAGATGTGAGTAGTTTACAATATTTGTAATTATTTGTTCACAAACACACACACACACACACACACACACACACACACACACACACACACACATCACATTATCATTCGGATCATGCCTAAATTAATACCAGTACATCCTGTTGATACATGTATATGTATAGTAAATTCCACTTGATCCACCACTGCTTCATCTGCCACTATTTCAATACCAATATAATATACTAGTGCTCTAATGATTATGTCCAGTGAATCCATCAAACCTGTTAGTCCATCATATTTTTTTAAATGAATTTTGGGAGATGAATGAGAATTCACCGTACATTCATCCTTATGTATTACACTGCACAAAATCTAATAATTTGAATTCCCGATGGAATTCAATTTAAAATACATTCCCACACAAATACCTAACACCAAAACACTTGCACAATGTATTGAATGTTTTTTTTTAATTTATTTTAGTATTTCTTATCAAAATTTAAATAACCCTCTGTTCCCTCCCTCTAGTTGAGGACTATGTCCTCCAGAGTCATTCTCTGTACTTCACCCGAATGGGCCAGCTGGTGGAGAAGGCCACTGTAGTCGTCAAGATCATCAATGATGACAAGAAAGAAAATAAAGAGTACTTTGAGCTGATCCTTTCTACTGAAGACAATAATATTATGTTCAATAAGAAGAATATGACCATTTACATCAAGGATGATGAAATGAATAAGGATAGGGCTACTAAGTATCCTCCTCCATAATCAATTGGCTGTCTTATTCCATTGCCATACCAACAACGTTCACCATAATAGCAAGTCTGTAGTGTGCAATATGAACAGTGTGTTTCAATATTATATATAATCAAATAGATTAGTAAGATCAATGCATCGTAGTCATTTATTTTCTTTACACTGTAGTTCAATTCTGTATATTATTTAGTTTATTATCACGATACATTGTGTAGTTATTGAGTTTTGTAGAGGATGAGAAAATTAATTTGGGTGAACTATATGCTTGTATACAATGTGTGTATATGGAACACAGAGACATTAGCCAGTTCAGTCTGACCAGCTATATAATATGGTTGCAAATTGTGTTGACCAGAACAGGTTGTTATATTGTACTGTTCATCCTGGTGGAAGTCAACAACTTCTAGGATATTACGCAGGACTGTATTGCATCGTTATTTTTATATTAATTTTATAGTAATTAATTTTTATTTTATTGTAAGAATGACATACATATAAACATAAATGACACAAATCAGTAATACATGTATGATTTGACAGTTAATTAGGCTAGTTATAGTCAGATTCTGGCTTCATGAATTGCAGTGTAGTATTGCATCATAGCATATTATGGTCACGAGACGGTGTTGCTTTCCAAGTTCCCACTCTCAAAGGTAGGAGGTAACCTGAATTGCATTGGGTAATAGAGCTCGAACAAGAAGGCATTATTATACCCGTAGGTGTGCAAGTAATAGGCTTGATTGTGCTGCTGTGTTCCACCAGGTTGATTTTTGGATTTCATGTTTTCCATCAGTACCTCATTAGACATTGCGCCCTAGTGTCTATTGGCTTGCATATTATGTTGCACTATAATAATACATATTTATCTATCTATAATCATGTTACTATTATCATTTGTGCATGACAATATTGTACATAATACAGCATGCAGCTGTTATCTTATTGAATTTATTACATTAATAGTGTTAGTTTCCACTTGCATTCTCTGCATCTGGTGCATGGGACCATCTATTACCATTGCTTACAGAACACTTGCCTAGCTAATAAATACAGTACAACTTGCTTAATAAGTACCTTGAAGGGCATACCAAATTTGTACTTCTTATCAGAGGTACTTACTATCAGTACTGCATGTTTGACATAACGTACATGAGCTAGGGACTGAGTGTGGTGTACTCACTAACCAGGGGTATGTACTAACCAGGGTACTTACTAAGCAAGTTGTACTGTATATATCTCATGAAGTGGTCACATTCTTACCCTGAAACCATCAGATGGTTACATCGAAGACTTTAGCTTAGCCTGCTCAAATCAGTCGTCATCACCAATTACAACAGCCACACTACATCCATTCTCACGGCAACTCCAAAGGAGACATACTATCACCTTTGTCTTTTTTTCTTTTTTAGTTGTCTGAGACCTTATTTTTTATGTATTCATCAGTTGTTTGTCTTGTACTATTTTATATTAACCCACATGACATTGTATTGTTTCCTTATGTCTTAGTCAAATTATATTATTAATTTTTATCGTTATCTTATAAAACAGAACACATATATGGAGCATATTGAGAATTGTATCTATCTGTTTAGCAACAGTATGGCTTCACTTACGTGGTGGGAGCATACCGTTTCATTGTTCGCTGCATTATAATTTTATTATCTATTATAAGCGAAAGATGATCAACAACTTTCATTCGATAACGAGTAAGGCTTAGTGTCCCGAAGATTGAACACGTTGAGACTTGTTCTGGTCATTCTTACTGTGTATTTAACGTCTGTCACTCTAGCAGGTAGGCCTATGAATCTGTGGTTGAATAGAATAATCAATCAATAATCGGACATATCAAATGATTTCAGGAGTTCATATTTTCCATCAGTACCTCATTAGACATTGTGCCCTATTGTCTATTACATGGCATGTTGGACTTAGTCTATAATAATACCTATTTATCTATCTATATTCACTATGTTACTGTTATGTCATTAGTATTCGTACATGACAAAATTGTGCATAATACAGCGTGCAGCTGTTACCTTATTAAATATATCACATTATTAGTATTAATTTCCACTTGCATTCTTCACATCTTCTGGTATGGGACCATACCACCATCACTTACAGAAGTGTTGCCTAGCTAATAAGTACATATCTCAGAAGAGGTCACATTCCTACCCTGAAACCATCAGATGGTTGTGTTGCAGACTTTAGCTTAGCCTGCTCAGATCATCGTCATCGGAGGTACGAGAACCAATTACAACAGCTATATCACATCTCCTCATGGTAACTACAGAGGGAGACATACCATCACCTTTGTCTTTTTCTTTTCAGTTGTCTGAGCCCCTATTATCATGTATTTATCAGTTGTTTGTCTTGTCTCAGTCAAATTGTATAATTATTATTGTTATCTTACAAAACGGAATACATATACGGAACGTATTGAGGATCGTATATGACCGTTTAACAACTGTATGGAGTCACTCGCGATCGCGTGATGGGAGCGTACCATTTCATTGGTCGCTGCACTATATAATTTTATTATCTTTTTATAAGCGAAAGATGATCAGCAACTTTCATTCGATAACGAGAAAGGCTTGGTGTCCCGAAGATTGAACATGTTGAGACTTGTTTTGGTCCTTCTGATTGTGTTTTTAACGTCAGTCATTCTAGCAGGTAGGCCTATGTTTAACCTGTTGTTAAATAGAAAGAATCAATCCGTAATCGGACATATCAATTTCAACTACGTTTAGATGCAACACTGACTTCTTATATGTAGACGTTGGAGGGCAGTCGATTATTCTTCGATCAAGATTTATAGATATTCTAGTACGGAAGGTCGGTGGATTTCAGACCTAGGTGCATGGATTTCAAGTATATAACTGGGATATAAAACTGGATAAAGGAATAACCGATTACCTCCTAGCTTGTAAAAATTAGAGATCGATTTTATATCTGCCGGTAGAATAAAAAGTTGGTAATATAACTTAAGATATCTAACTAATTCTCGAACCGCGCATATCCCCCCTCTTCTTTGCATATGTTGGATGTATAGCTATTACCTCGGGTTTTTTCCGGGTTCTTCGTCGCATCTCCACTCTGTAGTCTGTTTGAAATATGATTCCTTTCTCCGAATTTGCATTATTTCATGTGCTTTAATAAATTATTGATTGTATGCTAACGCTGTATTTGTCTGTGAGGATCTTACTGATTGGGTGGTGTCTGATAATAGATGTTTTGTTCTGTTAGTGAAGACTTTGCTGGTCTCTATTATGAAAGAAGCTATAGCAATGAATTCCATTACTGATCCTCCCAATCAGGGGGATGAATCACCTGAGCATGCAATCCAGAAATGCCTCTTTAATTCCAAACTTGTTAATGAGTATGTTTGAGCTAAAAAGTATAATATGTACCAGTGTCGACATTATTATTGAAAATGATCAAACATGAATAAAGTTAAGAGACTTCATCTGAAAGTTGACTGTTCAAGATACACCATCTAATCATCTGTATTGCAAAGATGCACAAAGGTACTGGTCATCTTCAATGACTATTAATATTATGTACAATTTCATATCTTACAGAAACCTAAAATTATAGTGACTGTAATACTCTTTATTTGAGGTCAAAGTCTTCAGTACTTTCCGAGATCATGGTGACCCGAAATTGACTAATCTCATAAAATTGGATTAATTAAAAAATCAGTTTACACAATAATGATCACTCAACCAGCTAACAACCTTATACCTGCCACTGATTTGATTATATCAGTTATAGAGTACTTTTTCTCATTCCCATTTTGGGTACTATTGGTTTCATCTATGATTAAATGATGTAACAGTAACATGGTAAGTATATTATATGTAACATTATTATTGACAGAGTTCTAGATCCAATCATACTTCTTTACGTATTAATATGAAAAATATACAACTTGCACTTCATCCTATTGATTTCTCATCAGTCTAGCCTGTGACCATCGCATAAGATAAACAGTAACCACACATAGTACTAAATGAATGAGATCCTATAAAAGTACTAATATTAATGCATATAGTATAGTATATATAAGTAATAGTATTGGATTGTTGTTGCAAAGTATATTACATTCATCCCTATAAAGAAGTAAGGTACGTATGTAGTGATCCTTGATGAGGAATGTCTCAATTTGATGTCTGTACTTGAAATTATCGAACAAAATGGCTGTGCATCTAGTTGGCTGAAGGGCGCAAGTGCATATCCTAGACTGAGATGAGAGTTGTACAGGCCACTGTTGGAATATGTTCAGATTTCCAACATGATAGCAATTTCAATCTAGCTGTACCCCTTAATTACTTTTGCCTGAAATTGTCACAAAATGTCATCTTCATGCAATTGAGTGCTTTTATGAGTAGAAACTTTTGATCACCAGACGGAACGAACAAAATTAGTTACATTGCTTACATTCATAATGCATACTCACAAATACGTACATGCACGCACAAACACACATGCACACACTCATACACACGCACACACACATATGCATGCGCAAACACACACACACACGCACACAGACAGACAGACACACACATTGTGACGTACAATATTGCAATCTAGATACTGATTGTTACTATGATTGGCATTTGCTGCCAATCATAGTCATACTATTTTAATAAATTTAATTACTGTAGTCAGTGTAACATGATACAAACATTTACAAGCCCTCAGGACATGTAACCTTCAATATATCCATACTAAACTGTGTCAGACTCCATGTTTTGTACATAAAGGTTACTTATATACTGAGGTATATAATGTAATTATAATGTCAATTATAAATTCCGAGCCAATAATAATATCATTCATATCCCAGGGTCTCCAAAGGTCATCATTGACGGCAACACTGTTAACAGCCACGTTGACTCTCCAGCTAATCTACCACTAGGAACAACTCTTGTTCTAACTTGTGAAGTCAGTGGAATTCCATCTGGACTAACACCTACCTTTTCCTGGACATGCCCAAATGAACCATGTATTCAACAAGGATATGCTGGACGAGAGATTAGAAACAATATTCTAGCGATTAATATAACCTCTGTACGTGACAATGGGATATACACCTGCACTGCTTCTGCTGGAGAATGTAAAGGTAGTGACGTCTTTTTCCTGAGCATTACTGGTTAGTTCCTAAGAGTACAGTCAGTGAGATCTGTCTATTGTGGTTACCTATAGGCTTGTGCAAGGTGTAATCCATCTAATGTGGTCACCCATGAGACCTTATCTGCATTGAAACCTGTCCAAGGCAGTGACCTACAGCAGGGGTGCCCGCAGGAAGTTTACAGTTGGTACGCACACGTTCACAAGCATCGCGCAATCACAAAATGGCTACTCTAGTACGTATTCGAGGTTTCCGAGAACTCAGTGCTGGACCAGTAGTAGTGATCGATTCAGGACAAATTGTTAGTTTTCGACTACTGCAATATTCAATAACAAAACATCACAGCTACAGATGTATTCAACATAAATAAGGCTTGTCCTGCTATTCTTCTGGACACATAGCTAGCTATCTACAAGAGATTTTTTTCAAAGACCTTAATATTGGAATTTGGTACGCACTGGCGTACTGTGCGTATACACTGTGGGCGCCCTTGTACAGTACCGTATTTCCATGCCTGGCCAAGGTGTAGACAAAGTTACTGTGTATTATCAAGATTGAGATGTATAATATAATGATAAAATGTAAGAAACGTTGTCTTGAAATATGCGTTTAGTGGGATATTCGAAGTGACCATTAAAGACAGGTGACCATCCTGGAAAGTTAGTTGTTGATAAGGATAAGACTGTGATCAATATGAAATCTACTTGGTACTATTGGAATAATATCAATACCATCTTAAAATCTGTGATATCTGTGAAACTTCCACATTATTACTTCTTAAATGTGCTTTAGGTGGTGAAGTTGTTCACAGTTATGGTAGACTGATAGTGCACGAGGGAGTCATCTCTGACAGACGACAACTACAACCACCAAACAGTGCTAAAGGAGATGGGATGATTGAGTGTAGTGTGAGGAGTGGAGAAGCTCAGTTCTCATATCATGGATTAAATGTTAACCAGACACGTGGATCTAATGCTGCTGTAGTCATTAAGGAAAAAACTTTGCTCTCAGGGCATTTTGCAATGGAAGGGCAATGTAATGGTTTATTCCACTACCTGTTCCTGAAAAATGGTGAGCACTATATATCATTAAAGGTAATGGCACTTAGCCCACTAATAATATTTATGTAAACTATAGTGTAAGACGCTGCCTGTATATCAACTGATACGTATACTCTTGTCAATGAGTATCTAATGTTAAAGCTATAAGTACCATTGATGCTAGGTCTACAAATATGTATATTGATCATCTCCATATGTCACCTTAGATACTATCCCTAATGACTTGAAATGGAAGTATCCAAACATTACTCAATCTCATAACAGTATCACTGTGAATGCCAGTGAGCTACCTAATGGGACTGATAGGGTTGTCATTGGATATACCAGACTTGACCTTGGAATACCGGTAGAAGGAGAGTATGTGAATATTCGTGCGTGCGAATCAAAGACATTCTCCTCACTAGTACCTGGTGCTAAATACAGGATTACAGCATGGGGACTTGGTAAAGGAATTGATGAAGATAGAAGAAGGTGTCAGTCACCAATTATGATACTAGATGAATCCACACTGTCACAAGGTGAGTGTTTACAGTATCTACATAACAGTTTTACATCCATTTTTCCTTTGATCCTCCTGTCTTTCGCCCATGCACATTATTATTATAGATTCAAACTAAATATTAAAAATAATGAAATAATAATACACAGTAATTTGAAATACTTTATATTATAATATTGATACAAGAAGAGCTATCACCGAATGCTATAATATGTCTTATACACTGGATGTAGGTGCATCTTCTCCAAGACATGTCACTATAACTAGAGTATTTCAAGATGGGATTGAGTTGAATTGGATTCCGCCTAAAGATCCCAATGGAGACATATTGTGTTATGTAATCACATATGCCATGCAAAATGGAACAATACGAGAGGTTGCTACAGCATACAACATCAACTACCTCACCCTGACAGGAATGGTGAAAGGACACAACTACTTCAACATCAGTGTGGTGGCCTTCAATGGAAAACCTGGGAAAAAGATGGTTATGATGACAAGATATGTTCATAACCCAAATACAACATTACCTTGTGATGGTCAGTTGCTGTTACATAATATAGCCACATCCACTCACCCATTTAGTCTGCTAGTTACACAATGTCATTGTTATTCGACCAGTTTCAAAGCTACTCCCTTCTTAGACGAACAGCTTAGGCAGCCTTGTATGCCTGCTTGGAGTGTTATGTGGCACCATCCTCAACTAATGGTAGAGTGAATGCTATGAAAAACCATTAACTGGCAACAGTATAGGCCTGCATGGGGTGTCTGCGGACATAGTGTACATAGAACAGATCAACATTGATGTCAACAAATATACAATGTCATTATTAAGCTTTCCCAAATCTCCACCCATTGACAAGATTAGGGGTATGGTTACGTAGTCTTATTACACCTTCAGTGTGGAAGCCAATGTATTAGGTACAGATTCAGATATGAAGTACATGATAAAATTCTGAAATTAGGCAATTTAGACAATATAGTGATCGGAGTGATAATACTTATTGCAGTAAACACTACTGTAATGACTTGTTTTAGCATTACATGAGTACATATACATTTATAATGGCAATCTTCTCTAATCAGTCCTCGAAAGCATTGTATCTATTTGCCCCAATAAAACATCAGATTGTAAAGGTGGGAGGCCCACTCTAAGTGTTTCTTGGACTCCTTGCTGTAGTGAGGCAATGATGAAGTACACGTCACCTTGTAACCCAATGGGTCTGCAACTAGTGTAAATACAGAGAAAAGTCCTAGGGTTGTGGGTGTTGGACAATCTTGACGTGGAGTTTACTTATTGGGTCGATTGTGCCTGTTTTTGAGTCTGTAGAGAGTAAAAGTGAGTGGATGATGTTTTTTGTAAGGAGTGAGTGGATGAATGTACCATCTCTGTTAGGTGAATCTGTAATGGGTCTGTATGTGGGAGAATCACTAAACATAATTAACTTTAGAATGTTCGTATTAATTCTAATTTTATACAGGTCTCCCTGCAGTACCTGGAAAGGTATCTTCATTGAAGATAACTCCAATCATCATCAATTCCTCTGCTGGTTTGCTTATTGAATGGGAGAAACCTAACAGTACTTCAGAAATCATCGCTTATAATGTGAGCATTTATGAAGTAGGAAAGAATACGACGGGATCCTTGACAACAACCAAGAATTATCAGCTTGTTCAAGGATTGACTTCTTCAACAGACTACAGAGTTACTGTTGCTGCTATATCCATGGGTGGGAGAGGTGATGAGGCAGTGGATAATGTCAGTACCTTATCTGGTGGGTATATTTTACTTCGCTGTTGTAGCATATTATGTACTTCTGGTATATATGTGTTATTATGTAAATTTAGGTGAGAATTGTGTATTACACTGTACTAATATGAGTGTGTGTGTGTGTGTGTGTGTGTGTGTGTGTGTGTGTGTGTGTGTGTGTGTGTGTGTGTGTGTGTGTGTGTGTGTGTGTGTGTTTGCATGTGTGCGTGTGTGTATGCATGCTCGTATGTTTGTGTGATGTGTCTAGTATACACTGTTTTATGTACAACTAGGGTAATGAGCACTACATGTTGGTACAGCATAATATACCATGTCAATGTAAATTATTTTTCACTAAATTTATTTTGTAGTTCTGGAAAAAGTTACTGAGCCCCCATCAATTCCGAATCCTAACACTGTAACATTCAATTACAATTCAATGATAGTTCCAGAATCAGAGACTCTATTGCACATTGATGTGTATAGATATGGTCAAATGAAGCAATTGATAAAATTGAGTGTACAAGATCAAGATGGGACAGCTAAAAGATGTGAGCAGTTTACAATATTTGTGATTATTTGTTCTCAAACACACACACGCATGCATGTACGCATGCACGCACACACACACACATACAAATACACACACACATGCACACACACATGCACACACACGCGCGCACACACACACACACACACACACACACACACACACACCTACACAAACACCCACCCACCCACACACACGCACACATGTACGCATGCACGCACACAGAGAGAGACTATCACATTATCACTCGGATCATACCTAAATTGTTACAAGTACATCCTGTGGATATATGCATATGTATAGTAAATTCCGCTTGATCCACCACTGCTTCATCTGCCACTATTTCTCAGTACCAGTATAATATATGAGTACTCCAATGATTATGTCCAGTGAATCCACCAGCCTTGTTAGTCCATCATACTTTTTCAAACGCATTTTGGGAGATTTTTGAGACTTCACTGTACATTCATCTTTATGTATTACAATGCACAAAATCTAATTATTTGAATTCCCTATGGAATTCAATTTAAAATACATTCCCACACGAATACCCAACACCAAAACACTTGCACAATGTACTGAATGTTGTTTTATTTATTTTAGTATTTCTTATCAAAATTTATGTAACCCTCTGTTCCCTCCTGCTAGTTGAGGACTATGTCCTTCAGAGTCATTCTCTGTACTTCACCCGAATGGGCCAGCTGGTGGAGAAGGCCACTGTAGTCGTCAAGATCATCAATGATGACAAGAAAGAGAGTAAGGAGCACTTTAAGCTGATCCTTACTACTGAAGACAATATTAAGTTTGATCAGTATAATATGACCATTTACATCAAGGATGATGACAAAAATAGGCCTACTACGGATCCTCCTACATAAACAGTTTGCTGTCTTATTCCATTGCCATACATACAGTGTTCACCATAATAACAAGTCTAAAGTGTGCAATACATACAGTGTGTTTCATTATAGTATGTAAACAAATGGATTAGTAAGGTCAATGCACTGTAGTCATTTATTTTCTTTATTCTGTTGCTCAATTCTGTATTAAGTTCATCATCACAAAACATTGTGTAGTTATTGACTTTTGTAGAGGATGAGAGAATTATTTTGGGTGAAATACAAGCTTGTATCCATGGGGTGCATATATGGAACAATTAGACATTAGTTAGTTCAGTCCGACCAGCTATATAATATTAAGGTTGCAATTGTGACACAAACACGTATACACACATGTACATGCATACACACATGCACAAACACACACACATGCACGCACAAGCACACACACACACACACACACACACACACACACACACACTGCCAAACCTGTTAGTCCATCATACTTTTTAAATAATTTTTAAGAGATTGATGAGAATTCACCGTACATTCATCTTTATGTGTTTACATAACACAAACATCTATTTTAATTTCCTATGGATTTCTATTTAAAATATTATCCCAAGCATATACAATACACAAATACATTCAATAATAATCATGTATAATTAATAAATATTAGTCAAACATTGTACAATATCAGGTAATAGGTAAATGGAGAGATATCATTCAGCATAATATAATCATGCTGATAAAAGTAGGAGTATATATGTACGTAGGCTAGTTATTGGATCAAGCAGAAGGAATGTATCCTCTGCTGTGGCTAAGTCGATGAATTTGGCTGATCGGATATTGAAGCTTGACTGTCTGGAGCCTCTGATTCAATTTAAGATATATATTCACACACAAATAGCTATCAGTATCGACAGCAACACACCCCCACAATGTATTGATTACACATTGTAACAGGAGTGGGGAAATTCTTGAAAACTGGGAAACTTTTTAGATTTACAGGCACAGTCCCTGGATGTGCTAATTAATGTCATAATGTACACACATGTTGCAAATCTCTGTTCCCTCCCGCTAGTGGAGGACTATGTCCTGTACTTCACCCAAATGGGCCAGCTGGTGGAGAAGGCCACTGTAGTCGTCAAGATCATCAATGATGATGGGAAAGAAAGTACTAAGGAGTGCTTTGAGCTGATCCTTCCTAACGAAATTGGTTACAGTGTGATATTCCGCGAGAAAAAGATGACCATTTACATTGTGAATGATGACAAGGATAAGAAGACGAAGTATGATGGGGAATTTTAATAGTTTGCTGTCTTATTCCCTAATCATATCAACAACCATGGTGGTGTGAAATATATACAGTGTGTTTTGTTATATAAAATCAAAAGGATTAGTAAGATGAATGCATCGTAGTCATTTTTTTCCTATTTCTGTAGTAACTTCTGCATGAAGTTCATTATCATATTACATTTTGCAGTCTTCAAGTTTTGTAGCCTGGGATAAAATCCTGGGCAAAATACTATTATTGCTAATTTCCATACGTTTTTATGCTGCAACATGGAGACAATAACAGTGCTGCCAACCATACGGTTTTATCCGTAAAAATACGGAAATAGATCAATAAATACGGAAATTGTTTATGCCTTTTCTTGGGGTCAAAATGGCCACCACAAGAATAAAGGAACGACGAAAGTGGATATAATACCCTCGTTTGTGCATCTGCTGTTGCAAATCCACCTAAGAAGTTAAAAGTCAATCCTACAGGACGATTCAATCGTAACTTGAGTTTAGTCGTCGTGGCAGTTACCACCGCATATCGAGTCTTAGCGATTTTAGCGTTTCTCGTGGAGGGTTGAACGATGTTAAGCGATAAGTTCAAGGAGCAGTTCACAAGAAACGGTTAAAGAACGTCGAGAAAACCACTACTGATTTTACTGGGTTGGATATCTTTACTGCTGTAAAATCGATTCTCGATAAGTATGACGGATTTGTTGGAAATGTGCTCAGCTTCACTTCAGACACTTGCAATGTAATGAAGGGAGCGAGGAATGGAGTCATAGCTCATAATTATGGTACTTGTGTTATGGTACTTTTTTGCATGTGCTATTATGTCATCAGTCTTCCATATAATACGGAATTTACTTGAAAAATACTGATATGAGCAAATATCTATACTGAAATGGCCAGGACATGGTTGGCAGCACTGCAATAAGTATAGTTCAGTCCTACCAGCTATATATATATGGTCGCAAGGTATATAGCTAGCATCGCCCAGAACAGGTTGTTATAGCAAGTTCATCCTGGTATCAGGTGAGAGTGCACAATTTGAACCTAACGTTAGTGATTACGCAATAAGAGGACTGTATTGCATCATACCAAACGGTCACGAGACGGTGTTGTTTTCCATAGATGGCCGTTTATACTAGTTTATTCCTTCAAGTTTGTACTTTTCTCCTGTGTAACTTTTGTTGTTTTGGTCAAGAATTCGATTCCCCGAAGATTTCTGGGTACAGGCCTATTATCGAAGGAAATGACGCCACTAACACTCTAAGGCAGACCAAATATTCCCCCAATGGATGGTTCATTTTGCCCGCGCTGTATGACATCGATATCGTTGTGTTCGGTGAAAACTGGCCGGAGGAGAACGTAACGTCGTGTTTGAGACTGGTGGAAAGCCCGGAAAGCTGCACCGAGGCCCGAAGCGGGGACTTGTTCCTGAACGTTCCACTCTCAAAAGTAGGAGGCGACCTGAATTGTACTGGGTTCGATCCTCGAAACTGCCAGGACGATTTACGAAGGTTCACATTCACCATTAACAGCTTAGAACTATCCGATTCCGCGCACTTTTACTTCTGCGTCCCTGTCAACTCGTTTCCATACTGTAATGACACCACTTTGCTTGTCCACCAGGGGAATTCCCCCTTAGTAACTATAGAGATCGAACCAGAAGGCCTTATCATACCCATAGCTGTGCAAGTTATAGGGTTGGTTGTGTTGCTGTGTCTCTCCGGTTTGTTCTCGGGGCTCAATTTGGGATTAATGTCGCTCGATTTGACCTCGCTCCAAATTGTCATGGAAAGTGGGACAAAGAAACAGATTTGGTGCGCCAAGCGGATTTACCCAGTGAGAAAACATGGCAATTACCTCCTCTGCACGATCCTACTGGGCAATGTTGCCGTGAACAGTACTATCTCCATCTTGATCGACGGGTTAACTATGGGAGGTAACGCAGCCATCGCCATCGCTGCTTCAACAATCGGGATTGTCATATTTGGTGAAATAATTCCGCAAGCCATCTGTTCTCGCTATGGGCTGTATGTGGGCGGGGTCACCATTCCGATCACTTACGTGTTCATGATCCTCACTTCCCCACTCGCTTTGCCTCTCAGTTTGATCCTGAATTGTATCCTAGGACAAGAACTTGGTGCCGTTTACAATCGCGACGAACTGCTTCAACTCCTCAGGATCACACGTGAAAAGACAGACATGGCCAAGGACGAAGTGAATATCATCTTCGGAGCACTTCAGTTGAAGGAGAAGACTGTGGAGAACGTGATGACGAGGATGGTGAATGTTTACTGCCTTGACATCGATCGTGTCCTCGACATTGAAACCATCAAGGAGATTTATGAGAGCGGGCACAGCAGGATACCTATCTATGAAGGAAATACGAATCAAATTGTGGGGATTTTGTACACGCGGAATCTGGCGTTCATCGACCCGGAGGACGAGATGTCTTTGAGACAGTATCACTCGTTTTACTTCCACAAACCACTCGAAGTGTGGAACACCACCAGACTGGATGACATGTTGGAGAGCTTCATGGAGGAGAGGAAGCATATTGCTATTGTGAAGAATGTGTGCGACTTAGGTCCAGACAAAGACCCACTGTACGAGGTTGTAGGTGAGGTGTTCAGTGTGTGTGGATCCACTCTACGTGGTTGTGTGTGAGGTGTTTGGTGTGTGTGGATCCACTCTACGAGGTTGTAGGTGAGGTGTTTAGTGTGTGTGGATCCACTCTACGAGGTTGTAGGTGAGGTGTTTAGCGTGTGTGGATCCACTCTACGAGGTTGCAGGTGACATAAGCCCCTTTTACACTAGAGCTTTAAAGCGGTTCGTGAAGCGCTTTAAACTAAATCGCTTTAACTCGCGAGTGTGTAAACGCGTTAAAGCGATTACGAAATCGATTTAAGTAAACCACCTACGGAGGTGGTTTGAAGTCGGTTCGAAGTCGGTTTAAAATGAAGCGCTTCGAGTGTAAACGATTTTCGTAGGTTATATCGCTTTAAAAGCAGATAATCGGAGTATTTTGGCATTTTATTGTGCTTTTTAATCTTCTATCCGTCATGTTAGGCTCATTAAAAGTTGTATCCATAAGTATGACAGCGAAAATGAACTTTTTGAAGCTTAAAATAGATGTAGTCGCTTCCCGCCGTAAAATATCAACATAAAATGTATTCGGTTGTTTGCTAACCCTTCATTTACGAAGAATAACTGGTGACGTTGAGGAGAAAAAGACAAAATGTGGGTATTATCGGTTATTTCAAATCTGAAACTCCAGTATTTAGCAGAAACTTCGCGGAAACCGATTTAAATCGCTCCAGCGTTTACATTCCTCGAAGCGCAAATCGCTTTCTAAACCGGTTATTCGTATTATGTGTAAATGCACCAAACCGGTTTAGTTAAACCAGTTACAGAAGCGATTTAACGGAATCGCTTTAAGATTTCTCTAGTGTAAAAGGGGCTATAGTGTGCATATAAACCTACTTTATAATACAATGTCCTCATATGCTCTGCTGATGATTTTCAATGAGTGGCTGATGAAAATGAAAGTCACGTCCATTGAGAAGTTATAAGTAGCTGATTAGGCATTTGCTGTATGTCACCAAATATACTCCACTAGTATAATATTATTTCGTACTATACTGTATATCTCTTGTATGACTCTTGTATACCTACAGTATAACTAAAATATTTCTTGTATAACTCTAGTATAACTCCAGTACTTTTGTGTGTATATACAACTCCAGTAATGTCTTTTCTCAATTTGCTAAGCCTCTATAATAACTTCAGTATCCATCAAGAAAATTCAGTATATCTCTAGTATAACTTCATATATCTTTAGTATAACTTAGTATATCTCTAGTATATCTTTGATATATCTCTAGTATATCTTTGATATATCTCTAGTATATCTTGGGTATATCTCTAGTATAACTTTGTTATATGACATCGTATGACATCTCATGACATGTTTTCTGATTAGGAATCATCACTCTGGAGGACATCATAGAGGAAATCTTACAGAGAGAAATCATTGACGAAACTGACAGATATGGTTAGTATAGTATACACCCAGTGTTGTCCTGTTCCCATGTGAGTATGAACTGCATGCATTGTACATATATTCAGAGGCATGTAGATACATGTAGTATGTATCGTGAAAACCTGACATATTGTAAGGTGATTACAGTACGATTACGATTAGGTTACGACAACCTACATTAACTTATGTCATTATTACAGAATAATTATGATAGGGTCAGAAGAACTATGATCGTTCTGTGATTCCACTACATTAGTATTATTATTCAAACTATGATATTTCGAGTACGTAGAAATAGGAAACTACGATGCAACTACAAGTGAATTACAAGAACTACAATTTGCATTACAATACCATACTGTAGCAGCTGTGTTTGAAGTGTATATACAGCTTGCTGTTTATGTGTGTACTATGTTCATTGCAGTGTGTGTGTGTGTGTGTGTGTGTGTGTGTGTGTGTGTGTAACTGTAACTTTTTATCTCGCACCTCTACAGTCAATAATGAGATGTTGGAGACAGTCCCCTCGAAGGGAAATCCCAATTTGATCCGTGACATCATCGGCAACAGTGCCTCCAACACCGTCCTCAGCGGACCCCAGAAGCTAGCCCTGTTCCAAGTCCTCTCATCCTCCGTAGTCCCCTTCCAGCAGGAGTACATGTCTCCAGTTGTGTTGAAACGCCTTGTGCAGAAAGAGACGCTTTCTAAAGAAGTGGACAACTTAACAGATGACGCTTTTATTCTCTACGAGCATGGCAAGCCTGCCAATTTCTTTGCCATTATTGTTGAAGGGAAGGCAGAGGTGGAGATAGGAAGTCAGAAGATGAACTTCGAGTGCCGTTCTTTCAGCCACTTTGGAGAACAGGCTCTGATGAACGTGGTCTCCTCCTATCACAAGCCCGAGGATTTTGTGCCCGATTTCACTGTCAGGTTGTTCCCCCCCTCTCTCATCTTCACCGTCACCCAGAAGCAATACGCGTTGGCTTACCGTGCTTCTGAGTATAAAACTGGTAAGGGACAAGGAGCACCCGAAATGACTAATGGCACTTTGTCCCCCGGAGAAGACGGTGGTACAGACATTGCCGAAATCACTTTTAGTCAGGAATGGCAGAGGTTGGAAGAAACCGAGGAATACGAGAATCCCGAAGTTTCGGGCATCGTTACGCTTGCCAAACTGAGGAAGAGGAAGAAGAAGAAAAGCGTGTCCACTACGCAGCCTGTCAGAAATGGTTCTTCTGTACGGGGACAGACCAACGATCATCTTCCTCTCTTAACCTCTTCTTTGCCTTCGTACAACTCGATTGACACTAAGGAATCTGTCGTTTAACTAACTTATTCACATTTTATTCTACATATTATCTAATATTATAATCGTATATTCATTTTATATTAAGTCCTAACATCATAGTGTATGGATATAATGAGGTATTATACTAATTTGATTTTCTAATTATTTATCAAGATTTTAGATATTATTAAGTGTTCGGTAATTTTTTGTACTCTGTGTATGTGTTCGAGGTATTACGATTATTACACACTCAATTTAATCTTTGTTCAAGTCACGTTCTGTTGTTTTAATGTCAAATAATTATTGTGATTTGAGAGGGAAAATAATTTCTTAATTCATTGGAGTATAATGAATGCTCTTTGTCCATTTTGAAGAGCCTATATATGTTGATTTCATGTGGCTCCATATATATATATATATATATATATATATAATATAATTATTATAATATATAATATGTATGATTGTATTTTATATATATACTTATATATATTATATATATAATATATATATGTACGTATACAATATATGTACAGTAACATTGAATTCTCATTGATTGGCCACAATCTGTTTTCAAATTAAGGTGGATATGGTGGATATTCATTACAGTACTGGGAACTTGTGGCAGATTACGAGATTTGATGGATTAATTGGTGGCGGATTATTGAGAATTCACTGTACTAATAATATTATGTGGCAATAAATAATTTACTATAATATTATAGCACGTCCCGAATATAATAATAATGCCCAATGATCGTGATGCATGCACATTGTTTATAATTCTTATATTGTAACAATGAATTTAATAATCATAATAACTAAGCTGTACAATAATTCATATATATTCTAAATTCGGATCATATACAATCTTACACATTAAATTAAATGTTATAATTACGTAATATCATATTTACACATAACATACATAATATACATACATAGTACATATAATAATTTGTATGCCTTTGGCATATGAATTAATCATATTCATAGTTCCATTAGTCCTAAATAGATAACAAGAAGAGAGGCATACATGACATTATGGTGATGTATTGATGATGATATCATGAGGAATTGATGTATTGATACGTCATACATGAATTATCACAATAATTATGGATGCATAAAAATTAGAATTGGGCACTACGTAGTGTGCAATTCATTCCCTCTCCAAAATCATTAATTATTATCAATTATCAATTCACCTTAATCAAAGTTAAGGACAAAGTACACTGGTTCACCCAACGCCTTGTTCACCCAACACCTGGTCCACCCAACACCTGGTCCACCCAACACCTGGTTCATCCAACACCTGGTTCACCCAACACCTGGTTCATCCAACACCTGGTTCATCCAACACCTGGTCCACCCAACACGTGGTTCACCCAACACCTGGTCCACCCAACACCTGGTTCACCCAACACCTGGTTCACCCAACACCTGGTCCACCCAAAACCTGGTTCGCCCAACACCTGGTCCACCCAACACCTGGTTCACCCAACACCTGGTTCACCCAAAACCTGGTTTGCCCAACACACGGTTCACCCAACACCTGGTTCACCCAACACCTGGTTCACCCAACACCTGGTCCACCCAACACCTGGTTCACCCTACACCTGGTTCACCCAACACGTGGTTCACCCAACACCTGGTTCACCCAACACCTGGTGCACCCAACGCCTTGTTCACCCAACACCTGGTTCACCCAACACACGGTCCACCCAACACGTGGTTCACGCAACACCTGGTTCACCCAACACACGGTCCACCCAACACGTGGTTCACGCAACACCTGGTTCACCCAACACCTGGCTTATCTAACACACTCTACGAGGAACACACATGTTTGGATGGACCAGGTCCCACTGTACATGTCTCTGTACAGGTACCACTGTCGGAGTGACCATACTAATCCATCCTTTCTTACAGGAGAAAATTGTTGATAATTGATTAGAATTCAAGTCTGTAGTCTAGTGGTGAACCTTTTGTGGTTAATTATGTGTGTAATTATGTTTGAATACCATGTAATTTCCTAATGAATTTGATTCTCATGCACCATCAAGACCACCTCAGTAGCAGGACCACTACTCCCCAGTTCCGGGGATTTCCTGTACTACGTTATTCTTACAACATCAGAAATAGGACCACCTTACGATTCGGACCAGTTTAAATGGTTCTGTAGTTGGTCTTAATTGTTAGGTTTTACCATAAAATTTCCATTAATATGTAATTAGTATACACATAAGCATATTCACATATGTATAATGTGTACATATGTATATATGTATAATATGTGCACACAGTATACGTGTATACATGCACATACAGTGCAATTTGCTTAGTACGTATGTACCCTGGTTAGTACAGTCTCCTAGCTAGTACACACACCACACTCAGTCCCTACCTCATGTAAAGTATACCAACCAGTACTGATAGTAAACACCTCTGATAAGAAGTGTACATTTGGTGTGCCCTTCAAGGTACTTACTAACCAAGATTCTTGTTAGTGAGTACACTTCACTCAGTCCCTAGCTCATGTACACTATGTCAACCAGTACTGATGGTAAGCACCTTTGACAAGAAGTACAGATTTAGCGTGCCCTTCAAGGTACTTACTACTCAAGCTGGACAGTGAAAAATGCATATATATGCATGTGTTATGTTATTGTATACGTTAAAGGTGTGTTTGTCATGAGTGGTAAAGACGAGTACCACTTTGAATGGTCCATAGGTGGCCTCCATTGTGGGGTTCTAGTGTACGCTCACCAAATAACATTAGTACATACATCAACATGTACATGTTATGTACATTGTGCTATTGTAGGCGTCGGAGGTGTGACTCCCATGGGTGGTGGAGATAGGTAAGGAAATACCAATGGGTACATGTCACGCATAGCTGTTGGTGGTTATAGCTGGTTAGTGTGGCACCACGAGGTGCTACAAGTCATGATCACACACACAGAGACCAAAATCTGAGTACTCGTGACACAGAGGAGAAACGCAGTGTTGCAGAAAGAGTTTATACCGCACTGACGATGAAACGTTTGTACTTGATCCAGTTCCAAGTTCTTCTATTCCTTTCCTTCAGTGAGTGAACTTAGTCTTCTGAGAGTTGTGCTTGTTAATCTCCAAGCGCAATATTGTCTAGTTATATTAGGTAGAAATCTTGGTAAAGCTACATACACAAGTTGTGGTTTTGAGTTTCCTCAAACTTTAGCAGCCTCTGTATTAAAGACCACCTGTCCTAAGTGACCACTACTGAACTACCCACAATGTCAACTCCACTACAGTGAAGCACCTCTGTATAAAGACCACCTGTCTTCAGAGCCCATCTTTGAATGTGGCAACCTGTATTTACAGTAGCTACCCCTCCCTGGTCCTTTGGTGGTCTTTATAGACAGGTTTTCATAGTGTACATGTGTAAAATATGTACAGTACAACTTGTTTACAATAGTTAGCCACAGTCATGGTCAACACTCACACCTCACTCAGTCCCTAGTTCATGTACATCATGTCACACAGTACTGATAGTAAGTACCTCTGATAAGAAGTACAGATTTGGTGTACCCTGTGAAGGTACTTACTAAGCAAGCTTGTGGTTATATAGTGAGTACACCACACTCAGTCCCCAGCTCATTAAGTACACCAGTAATAACGGAAAGTAGCTCTGATATGAAGTACGGATTTGGTGTACCTGTGCCGTTCAAGGTACTTACTAAGCAAGACTCTGGTTAGTGAATACACTTCAAACAGACCCTACCTCAAGGTGTACACATGGGGCTGTATTTGCTAACTGGGATATTTGTTAATACTTGTTCCCACAGTTCTACAGGCACCACAACCAGTGAGAGCCAGACATGCTGAGAGACCAAGCCAGGTGGAGGGCGTGTCCATCAGTCGAATTCTCCAGAGTTCATCCACAACCTTTGTTCTGTCATGGAACTCCCTCGAAGGTGAAGGCATCACCTACACTGTATGTTACAGTGCAAATAGTGGAACACAGTCTGATCCACCATCTGGTGCTGACTGTGGTACTAGTGGACTCACTGGTACATCCACCACACTGGGTTCACTCAGTAGTGGAACCACCTACTACATCTGGGTGAGAGCTGAGTCTGGAAACGAACGAGGACCATACAGTGACCGAGTACAGGAGAGAACATATGCAGGTGGGCGCAGCTGGACTCCAATAGACCATACATACATCAGTAGTAGGACCGCTAACTCCCGGCTCCAAGAATTCCTGTACCCTATTAAATTCAATATTGTAATTAAGTCCACCTCCCAATTTCAAAGTTTCACAACCTGTATATGTACATCATTAGTAATGATACAGTTTGTTTCAAGATATTATAGTTGGTACAGAATAAGTATCACTCCTGATCACCACTCGCACATTGCACACAATAACCACTTTCACATCACACACTGTCACCACTGTCATCTCACACAGTCACCATTCCCACATCACACACTGTCACCACTCTCACATCACACACTGTCACCACTCTCACACTACTTGCAGATCTCATCCTCACATACAAAGTATGATATTGAAGGTACTGATCCAAATTCAAATTTTATCCCTCATTTAACCTTTCTACACTCACAGTCCCAGATCCAGTTCCCAGTCTCATTCTACAGCCAGCCAGAACTGGAACGGGCTGGATTTTCCTGGCAGCTGCTTGGGCTAGCCCATACAGCGATATCGAAATCACAAGATACGAAGGTCACTACAGAATTGGGTCCGCAGGGAGCTGGGGAGGATACTTCTCCACCGAAACCACCCAACAAGTGTACACGTACCTCGTGCACGGAGCCAACTACAAAGTCAGAGTGAGAGCGGTGTCCCCAATTGGAGCCGGAGAGTATAAAATTGGAACTACAAAAGGTGTGCCACAGTAGAAATGCATAATCAGGCATATTGTGATGTAGTGGGATGTACTCAATGGACAGTACTTCAACACTGAATTGTGGTTAACAGAAATATCCTGTTGACTCCCAACACTGATAATATCTCTGGTGATGTATTCTGCTGAGATAAATGATGAAATCATAGGTTAGACTACCTTAGGACAGTAGGACCACTGTTCACTCGGTCCTGAGAATTCCTGTACTGCTTTGTACACTCACAACATCAGAATTAGGACCAAATCACAATGAAGACCACCTTGACTGGTCTCACAGGTGGTCTCATTCCTGAATCTGTACTATTGACAAGCAGTCCCTTTTAGTTTGTTTGGGGAGATTTTGCTACACTGCATGCACTGTACGTCACACTGTATACTCGTACATCCATCTAGACATATCATGACATTGTTTTAACCTTGAGTACGTTGTCATCGTTTCGTAGTGCCACTTGTGAGCTATGTTGGAGTGATATCCAAAACACCCAACAGTATCTACCTGGGATGGGCTAGCAGTGGAGCTGACGACTACGCTCTGTACTACTGGAAGACCACTGCGCCTTCTAACGTGTACACTGTCACAACTGCTTCCTCGCCACACAATATCACTGGTCTGGACTCCTGGACGCCTTACGCTATTATAGTGTCTGCTAGAAATGTACTGAGATCCACAAACAGCTCAACAGTGAAGGCACAAACAGCTTCCAATGGTATGAGTGCATTCATGATCCCCTAGACTCACATGTTACATTTCCATACATGTCCCTACTCACTATGTACATACTACATGTACACAGTGTTACAAGTGTGATTCTACAGTTTGGTGGAAGTCAGTATGTCAAATCTGTTAAGCTTCAAAGAAGAGAGTTTTAAGATTCAGGAAAAAGGAAATTGATAAAATATAATCTCAGACTATGCCACATGTATGGATTTAAGTGTGTACCCACCACACACATGCAGTTATGAATATACACACACACACGTCAATACATACACACATGAATGCACACACACATACGTTTGCACAAATCCATGAATGCACACACACAGCTGGCACCATTTGGCGGGAAATTACCTGTGAAATTGGGCTGCCAGGTTTGTAGGGCTTCATAGTGATGTTCTCACATAGCTCAAAATTTGTTTCGAATGACTGGATATTTGATTATAGAGATGTCAGATTAGCAATAATTATGCGTTCTCCTAACTACAATCTATCATCTTCTATCATGTAGTTCCGTCAGGATCTCCTGGGAATGTGTATCCTTATAAGAGTGATTATTTTTGGGTCAATTTGTCCTGGACCATCCCTCCGGCTGGTGAAAGGCACGGGATTATCCTCAACTACGTCATTGACCTGTCATCAAGAGCTAACAGGATCACTGTTGATGTACAGACCCCCACCTTCAGCAGTCCAGAGGACCTCAACTACAACATCACAGGGCTGAGTGCAGGTAGTGAGTACACAGTGAGGGTGGCTGCCTCTACTGTGAATGGGACGGGACCTTTCACTAGAGAAATGAGGATCAGTACAAAAGGTAAAAGTTTGGTAAAGTAGAACTCCACTTGAAGACCACCTCGGCAATGAGACCACTTCAGTGAAAGGACCACTATTCCCCAATTCCTGTACTGTGTTACTCTATTACACCTTCAACATAAAATTTAGGACCACCACAAAATCGAGACCACTTTCGACTGGTCCCTCAGAAAGTCGTAATTGTGAAGTCCTGCTGTGTTAAACTGGTGCCATAGGTGGTCTCAATTGTGAGGTTATACTGTACTTTAACAGGTCCCATAGGTGGTCTCAATTGTGAGGTTATACTGTACTTTAACAGGTCCCATAGGTGGTCTCAATTGTGAGGTTATACTGTACCTCAACTGGTCCCATAGGTGGTCTCAATTGTGAGGTTCTACTGTACCTCAACTGGTCCCATAGGTGGTCTCAATTGTGAGGTTCTACTGTACCTCAACTGGTCCCATAGGTGGTTTCAATTGTGAGGTTCTACTGTACCTCAACTGGTCCCATAGGTGGTCTCAATTGTGAGGTTCTACTGTACCTCAACTGGTCCCATAGGTGGTCTCAATTGTGAGGTTCTACTGTACCTCAACTGGTCCCATAGGTGATCTCAATTGTGAGGTTCTACTGTACTTCAACTGGTCCATTAGGTGGTTTCAATTGTGAGGTTCTACTGTACCTCAACTGGTCCCATAGGTGGTCTCAATTGTGAGGTTCTACTGTTACAGTACCTCAACTGGTCCCATAGGTGGTCTCAATTGTGAGGTTCTACTGTACCTCAACTGGTCCCATAGGTGGTCTCAATGGTGAGGTCCTACCGTACTACAACCGATACCATAGGCAGTCTGTATGTGTATGTACCACTCTTGAACACTCCATTCATTGTAACAGCTATACCAACAACACAAGCGCAAACCACAGCCACTACAACACAACCACCTACCACACAAGACACCACTGCACAAGCAGAAACAACAACAGCAACAACAACAGAACCGCAAACACAAACAACCGAGACAACAACATCAACAACAAGGCAGACGAAGAAGCCCCCATCCCCACCCCCGCACCGACCCAAACACAAAGGTTCATCCTCAGATGATGAGGTTAAAAACGTGACCATCACCAAAACTACACAGGATTCAACTCCAGCTTTGTACGTGTCGTGGATTCCAGTGAACGACAGCCACGCCACCTACACGGTTTGCTACAGTCAAAGCAGTGGGTCTGACACCGAGTCCGACCCCCCATCCGATGCCACCTGTGTGGAAGGACTCACGGGAACATCCACCACTCTGAGTGCCCTGAATAGAGGTACCACCTATGACATTTGGGTGGCGGCTGTGTCTTCGGATGGAAAAGTCCAGTATTTTGAAGTCATGCAAGGAACAACAAACAGCGGTATGTTGCATGTGAGCAAATAATGTTAGAGAGCATGTATACATAAGTATAACTACAGGGAATACTCATTAATCCTCCGCAATTCGTTTTCAAAAATATGGCGGGTTAATGAGTTTTGTGGTTTAACTGGATATTCATTGGTACTTGTACATTATATTGGTACTGGGAATTTGTGGTGGACTAAAATATTTGGGGGATAAAGTGGTGGTTGAGTAACGAGAATTCACTGTACTTATAAACTCCCACCCTCCGTTATCCATGGTATACAGTGTTCATCAATGATAGCGCTGGAGTGATCCTGGGTACGCTGCTTGGTGGGTTCATCTCTGGGCTGCTGATGGCGATGCTGGGGATTGGGATATACTGCATGCTCTACAGACTCAATCAGCAGGAAACTCATCCAAGACCTCCACCCCCACCCGCCCCCGCCTCCGCACCACCAACTCATGTGTAAGCCACCAGACACACACACACCCACACCCACATAACACGTACACAAATATGCACACAAAGCACACACCTACACATCAATTTTATGTAAGTCTTCAACTGTGACCATCTGTATGACATTGTACATGTGTTTATATCATGGTGTGTTTGTATCTTATGTTAACATGTTGCATGTGTATGCAGTGTAAGCATTGTACAGTGAATTCTTGTTGATCCACCACAATTCTCTTTCCAAAAATATACTGGATTAGCACATCTAGCAGATCAACTAATTCTTCATCAGCAATTGAATATTGTATTGGTACTGGGAAAATGTGGCAGATTAAAAGGTTTGGCAGACAAAGCAGTGGTGGATTAAAGAGAATTCACTGCATGTATATAATATGTATTGTATATGTATATTTATATGTGTATAATATGTATTATATTATGTGTTCGCATTGTATACGTATGTACTATATATTTGACCTCAGAGTTGAAAACAGGTATGCGGATCACAAGGCCACTGGCTACCAACCAGCTGTGCCGTCAGCTCCACTTGCTCCAAGGCACAAGTAGACAGTACCACCTGAGCTGGTGGAGGTACACTCACACATGTTATTCAACACAAGCGATAACTGTTACACACTATCATCAACTGCGTATGTTGCATTACAAAGCCTGTCCATATTTGGCATCATTTTACAGCTCACAGCTATGCTTGGCAATACATTTATTACAAATTCACATCACTTCATTATAATAACTACGTATGTGCAATGGGTGGAGTTAATATTGCTGCCTATTTGATTGATGTTAGCTGCATGCTGTCCATAGGTGGATCAGAGTACAACTGTATGGTCGGCATTCGCCTATCTACTTTTCCACGGTGTATTAAATATATCGAAGTCAGTGAATCGAACATGCATATACTTTTCGACTTACTTGAATTCATAACTCGAATGTCGGATGAATTCGTTCCCTTGAGTTTCTCAAGTCAAAATTAGTCAGAGGGGAGTCCAAATGTCACCCGAGGGCCCAATGACCATATGGATACAAGTCCATCGAGAAATAGTACAAGTATCTCTTGTTAGACCACAGACCCAAGTCTATGGTTAGACTACGTTCCGACACACCAGGACAGTCCCTAGGGACAGCCCCAATAGTAGTCAGGCGTAGCTAGACCCAGTCCTCCGGAATAAAATGGCGAATCAAGGATTGGCTACGCCAGACTACCCAATTGCTAGTTCACCACAACGTCATGCAACTGGAAAATTGATTGCGTCACGTCGACCAAAATTAATGGTGCCGGTCTCGTCCTCGCGTCAAGGATTGAACGTCTTCGGAACGAAATTGTCCGGTTTCAAATTACCCGTGGACAAAGGTCGACACTCGCTCAATTAAAAGGTATGATGGTCAGCAAGAATTGACGTGTAGCTGGCTGAAATTTTATTAATTAAATCTATTCAACCAAAGATTTAATTACCAAGGTTTAGTTTTCAGTGTTCCATCACTCTATGCTTATCTTCACTTTAAGCAAAGATAGGCTACAATTATGAGAATCACTGTGTCTGACAGTGTTTTGTCTTGCATGGGCTTTGCATGTTGTGTGGCATAACTCTAAGTAATATTAAATTAGAAAATATCAATGAGATCAATTTGCAGTTGTTTGAGTGATTGTTTGTTGTGTCACATGATCGCTCTTGCATGACAAGACCCACGTCGTACCTCTGATCAAGGTAATCTCCTCCCTAACAAATGATAACCAGGAGACAGTGATAAGTGGTATTTTTAGAGGTGCTAGACACAGTCCGTGTGTGTATACGTGGTACCGTACCTGGAATCACTTCTCAGACGGGTCAAGTTCACAGTCTGAGCATAAGAGACATGCGGAAGGTGGTTTGGCTGGACAAGGATCAAGTTCCAGTCCTTTTGGGACTCACCATAGGTATGTGACATACGTACATATATCAGGTACACAGTTTACTACTGTACTCCATATCACACATACTATGGAGCATACACAGTGTATTACAGTAACTGTACTCTGATACAATTGAGGCTTGTAGGTCAACCAGAATAGACTAGTTAGCTCAGTCTGTGTTCATGTTTCAGGTAAAGACCTTATCCTAAGCATATGAGGTTTCATGTTTCTGTTCTAGACAATGTAGTGTTATAATATTACTACTGTAACAGGAAGACCAATACTTAGTATGTAATGTCAGTCATTGTTCTGTTCTTTACTCACACGCAACCAAAGCTTTGTTGGTACTGCCGGGATTGCCTATGGCTACTCCACCAAAGGTCCAAGGTGTCACTATCACTAGAACTGTACGAGTTTCATCTCCAACTTTGAGAGTGTCATGGAATGCAGTCAATGGAAGTGGTATCAACTACACTGTATGTTACAGTACAAACAGAGGGAACCAGTCTGATCCACCATCTGGTGCTAACTGTGGTACTAGTGGAATCACTGGTACATCTACCACACTGGGTCCACTTAGCGGAGGAACTACCTACTACATCTGGGTGAGAGCTGAGTCATCAGGTGGACAAGGACCCTATAGTGATCGGATGCAGGAGACATTGTACAATGGTATGCTGCCCAGGATTACACTGTGGTACTGTGCTACATGTATGACCAGACTATGTACGTATGTATACAAGGACCGTTATGTAGTGTAGAAGTGTGTTGGGCAAGATGTACTGACAACAGACAAGCATGTGCTCATATCATCTGTGACAGTGGTATAATAACTAGGCTATATATATTTGTACAAACTCAGAGCGGGCAAATTTGAAGTGGTACGGCCATGCATGCAAAAATTACTGTCTGTTTATTTGGGAAAAGGGAAAATGGTCTGGTCAGAGTCTGGTCAGCCCTAGTGGCTAAGGCAGCTCTGTTTGTAGTATCATACTTGCCCTGATCTATCATGGTACATATAACTTTGTGAGGCACAACAGCATAATTTACTTTGGATCTTTCTGCATTGTGTAATTTTATGGATTATATACGTAGCTCCAGGTCCAGTGACATCACTCCAAGTGAGGCCATCCACTACCATATATGGACTGGTCATAACATGGGGACCACCTTCTGGTAGCAACTATTCAACTCCTGTCACATATCGAGTGAGATATCGTGAGAGACTTTCCAGTGGACCACCTGGTAGTTGGAGTACAACGAAGACTGCTACACAGAGAGAGTACACCACCCCCACTCTCAAACGAGGTACTAGTTATGAAGTAGAAGTTTGGTCTGTTTCTCGATCGGGTAATGGTCCACAGTCAACAGCAACAAACACTACATATCAAGGTAAGCTCTCCATGTTGAATTTATATTAGGCATGGCACAATATTGATATGTGATTGATATAGTACATCGGTGAGTTGAACAGTCATGTTAATATTGTTTTGATAGCTCCAGGAA
Source organism: Chondrilla cf. caribensis (assembly GCA_964020155.1). Lineage (NCBI taxonomy): Eukaryota > Metazoa > Porifera > Demospongiae > Chondrillida > Chondrillidae > Chondrilla > Chondrilla cf. caribensis. Next base: position 4,873,835 of record OZ026551.1, on the reverse strand, counting down.
CTGTAACTTCACTCCACGTAAGGCCATCCAATATCACATTATATGGACTGGACATAACATGGGGACCATCTTCTGGTAGCAACTATCCAACTCCTGTCACATATCGAGTGAGATATCGTGAGAGACCATCCAGTGGACCACCTGGTAGTTGGAGTAGTACTGTAGTGAGGAGTGCTACACAGAGAGAGTACACCACCCCCACTCTCAAACCAGGTACTAGGTATGAAGTGGAGGTTTGGGCTGTTACTAGCATTGGCAAAGGTAAAAAAGAGACGACGTTTGGAATGGTTGCAGATAGAGTAAAAAGTGAGATCACTGTTAATTTTAGAAAGGGAAATATCTATGATATTTTATGTCATACTATGTGTTATGCATGTACAGTAGCTATGCATATCTGTTTTATTACTTGGTATAGATTGGGATTTTTCCACACCTGGACCTGTGGTTGGCCTGGGATTCTCAGTAGTAAGTCCTTCCTCTGTAAACGTGACATGGTCAGAACCAACTGATCCTGGTAGTGGAATTGAATGCTATAATGTGACCTATGGTATACTTGGAATGGAGGATACCATTGGTTACACCTCCAATTGCTCCAAGCATTTATTCGCAACATTACCGGATCTCGGTGAGTGTATTCACCACAATTACATCTTGCAATAATTGTTATGTGTAAATTTATGTTATGTCAATATTTATTTGTTTCATTATACTGTTATTGTTATAATTGTAGTGCCCAAGAAACCATACAAGGTGATCGTTAGAGGTGTGTCCAACCAGAGGGAGGGGCAGGCAGCCTCTATAATTGTATTTAGTTCTCAAGGAGGTGAGAAATTGGAATTCACTGTTCATATCCATTTGGATGTACGTGCTTCCACGTTAAATGCTTTTTCGGTGGAGCACTTATGTTTAGATACATAAATTTAATGTTGTTCATACACTTTAAACACATGTATGCCTATACCTTTGTACCCATACTTTCGACCATGCATTTTGAGTGGAGACATCACTATTTGAAAATATGTACATGCAATGTTTTCACTCTCTATATACACATAGTTCCTTTGAAAAGTGTTGATCAGATTTCTACAGTTTGGACCAATGGAAACTCTGTGATTGTAAGCTGGGACCCTCTGTCACTGCTCGACTGTAGGGGATTCCCCTATTACATTGTCAGTTGCAGCTCACCTGAAAGAGGAACCACAAGAAGTGTCAGCACTACCAGTTCAAGTGTCATCATTTCAGGATTGGACCCACAAGATGGATACATTTTTACACTTCAAGTTACAACTGGGAATGGAACTATAAATGGTCCCGTAACTGTTAGTGAGTTAAAGATCATACTCAAGGAAATTACCACATTTGGGAGATATCCTATTATATTTCAATCAATCAATCTTAATTACAACTTTGTATCATCCTTGTTGCAACCTTAATTGTTATAATAATTAGTATCCAACACAAAATGCAGCACATGTCAAAACCTTGAGTACAACCTTGTTTCTACTGTAACAGTAGTTTTTTTTGAATTTCCTTGCATTTTAACACATTTCTTAACACATATACAGTTGTAACAAACTTGTAAACAAGGACCTACCAGTATCGCAAATGTATATGTACATATATATGTGTACAGATGTAGCTGGCAATTATGTATATGAATGGTGCATGTTTGGTATAAGACGTATGACATGTAGTGGGTATGTAGTGTTCTGCAATGTAATAACATTCAACCAGTACCTGCTAACGGTTGTACTTGTCGATTATCATGCAGAATTTGTTGGATCTTCAGCAAAGGGACGATCCATTCAGTTTTACACTGATACTGGTGTCGTCGTGGGAGTGTTCCTCGGTGGACTGGTAGCCGGTGTGCTGATTGTGTTGCTAGTGGTGGGGGTAGTGTGTGGAGTCTGTACTCTGATTCCGAGGAAGCCTCATCCCGAGCCCCCTGCTACTAAATTGTCAGAGCCAGACAATAAGTGAGCTGATAGGGTGTAAGCAGTGTGTACAGTGTGTAGTAACCGATGAGAGTGTATTTTGCTGATGTGGTATAGTCTACTCACACTTGCATGCATTGTTGGCATTGACAGAGAGAGGGTTTTATGCAGTACATAGTCGACATCTCCTACTTTCACTATAATGGTTGTATACAGTAATAATAATATAATCATGAAATTTGTTGCTGTATATATTATATGCGTATTTCATTTCATTTATATTCTTTGTTTAACTCTGTCGCATCAATTGCATTATTGTGCCAGAAATGTGAGAGCTCCTGTTGTATTAATGATTGAAGATTGTGTTTGTGTTTGCCGTTTCTTTTCAAATTCAGAGAGGATGTTGCTTATGACACAGCGGAGGGTGTTGTGATGATAACCAGTTCAGCATCTGATGAAATCGAAATTGATCAGAAGGATGTCTGGAGACCTACAATCTCCATTTAGGCTAGTATATTATTGGTAAAATGTATTAGGAAAGCTGCAACTGATAATGATGTTTTTATTAAAGGACAAGATTTATAATTTTACAATTCATACTTCTGTACTTTGCTTTATTGTATTCTCTAATATTGCTATATTTAAATATTAGTGAGGAATAATGATATTGAAACATATGTTGGTTTGTTGAGTTTGAAAACAATTAAAAAGGCATTTCTCACTTTTCTGATCCTACTATTATTATTCTCAATGATAAGGTACGTATGTCAAACCCATTTGAGATATTTAACCTTTTGGCCCTGAAATTCTCTTAGCAGAGTAACTTAGCCACACTATGACGTAATCTACATGAATTGTATTTATTATATATTTAAATTTATTTATTTATTTATTATATACCAATACCATCACTCGCCAATGCTAATGAAAAATGGATTCTATGGATACCATTAATTTTGATGATTGTACGCTGAGCATCGAATCATGTAATGAAGTGGGAGTGTGTACTGCTGCTTTTGATCACAGTGTAACGTCTTGTTTCAAGCGATAAGTTCATTTACTTCAAAGGATTGTAGCCAAATACATATGCGTCTCTTATTGCATGAGGATGAAAATATTATACGTGCATGTAGGTTAAGGCGGTTCTTGTGTACAATACATAACAATAATTCAGTGAAATGCTGTAATTTCAGTATCTACCACTTTTAGAGTACTTATTGGGTATATTTTCACCGTACATCATAAATAAGGCTGATTGTCATAGCCATAAACACCAGTAAGCTTGTGATCATGCATGTAGGTATAGATGTATAGGCAATTATGTAGAAATATCCATAAACCACCACTTTCCTCTGACTTACACATCTTTGATCATTTTTACATAGTACAATGGATCCTTGGATATACTACAAACATGGATGAGAAACACAACTAGTATACATAGTATACAGTACAGTATACAGTATACATTCACCCACCACTGTCACTGTCACTGGAAGTCATGGCAAAGAAACCTGGAACATTGAGTAGCTCACAGTGTTTGTGTGTGTGTGTGTGTGTGTGTGTGTGTGTGTGTGTGTGTGTGTGTGTGTGTGGTGTGTGTGTGTGTGTGTGTGTGTGTGTGTGTGTGTGTGTGTGTGTGTGTGTGTGTGTGTGTGTGTGTGTGTGTGTGTGTGTGTGTGTGTGTGTGTGTGTGTGTGCGGGCGTGTGTGTTTGCACTCGCTATATATATACAGCATAATATTATATTAAAGCCAATATAGGCTCAACTTTCAAACATACTCCTAATTGTTTATTCTGAGCCTAACAGAAGTCCAAAATATAATCTTTGGCTAAACTCAACTGTTGTATAAAATTTAATATTGTCAGCTGATAATATACGTATAGTTTGAAACTCCTAGCATTTGAATATTCAATTTTAAATTATTATTATTCACTATTGAATAGTATTTTGTGCAACTTAATGTACATAAATATATAATTGCTGTGATTCATTAAGATCATCTTTGGAGTGATTAGTTTTAGAAATTGCCATTTAGTAATTACGCACCACACACACACACACACACACACACACACACACACACACACACACACACACACACACACACACACACACACACACACACACACATACACACACACACATACATTACTACGTACCCCTGCAAATATGGTGCTGTACTCTGTTATTTTCCTACTTGACATACTATTGTAAACTAGTCATGTTTGTTATGCAGGTGCATTGTGTGGACACTATTGTGTGTGCACCACATACGTCAATGTAAATTACCTTAACTGGGGTCCTCTATTCAAGCCATGTATACAAATAGTTACAACTTACACAGCAAGTGAAAATATTTTAGTTTTCTTGAATACGTTTGTAACAATATATATTAAAGCCAGTTTAGTATTGATACAGTAACTATTATATTGCTTTATGGTATAATTATCATGTCGCTAACCAAATATCCTGTAAAAATAATTCAGCATCACATCACTGTGCCCATAATGGTCGAGCGACCATTTAAATATCAATGTACCTGAAAAATTGGATGCCCTTTATCATCATTACATCCTAAGTACCTGACTTCTAAATCAGCAGATCCAGCCAATAAGTGAATTGATTATGTAAGAATAGCAATAAAAGTACATTACTTATTGTATGCCCTACCCTCAGTGGGAAAATTATACACCAAGGCAACAATTTATATTATTGATTTTATTGTCCCTGTTGTTGCAATCTAATTATTAATTACTTAATAAGGTTGCATCGATTGTACCATGTATTGTGATCAATGCCTGAGTGGCTTGTATAAATGACATCTAATGTAGCTGCTCCATGCTGTTATTTTCTGTTCACTAATTTAAAAATTGAATTTCACTACTAGTCTGTTTTAATTTTGAGAGAGGGTGTTATGAATTTTATGAGGATAAGGAAGAAGTAGTAGTGGCAATCGGCCCAGCATATTATGGAGACTTTGAAAATGTGACAAAAAGGATACTTTGGTACTTTCTGCCTCCCCATGAGCTAGTAGTGACACTATAGGTAACTTCATCCCCAGAGAACACATCCTCTACCGTATAATATATATTACATGAACTGGTAATAACACGGAAACCACCTTTTGTGATAGCTAACTCCTGTCAGGTCCCATAGAACCTCCTCTTGACCTGCCTCTGATAGAGAATACAAGTGAATGTTGTCTAATTATATTGTGTGTATGTGTACAATTGATTTTCATAAACTTGCTTCTAGACTAAGTTCATGGTATTTTTATTGTTTTACCATGCAGTATAACTGTGATATCACGAGAGACCATCCAGTGGACCACCTGGTAGTTGGTATATAGTGACTAGTGCTACACATAGAGAATACACCATCCACCACTCTCAACCCAGGTACTAGGTATGAAGTGGAGGTTTGGGTTGTTACTGGTATTGAAAGGGGAAATGGTATTGGAAGAATAGCAATCGCTCACCAGAGTTTGACTTACACAACTTTCTACATTGCAGTTGGTAGGATGTTACATTAAGTGCCATAACTGGACCAGGAGTTACATAGAAAAAGAATAAATGTAAAACCTTTTGCATAGAGATATATAAACATGACAAAATATCTTGCAATAGCAATACGTACACACATGCACACACTAGGTGGACTGCATCATAATATTATACATACACAAGCCTATCTGCTAGACCCTACTTTACTCTGCCCACCCGAAGGGTACAGTAGGGGATAGCAGGTAGACTATACATACACCCAGGCACCTACTTTACAGAAACTGTACCTAGTATATATATATATATATATAATTATATTGTGTGTATGTGTACAATTGATTTTAATAAACTTGCTTCTAGACTAAGTTCATGGTATTTTTATTGTTTTACCATAATATATATATATATATATAGTAGCCTCCTCACTGAAGGCTACCCAGACTAAATAAGCTTAATATGTAACTGTAGATACATGTTGAGGAAAAAAGCCAAAGTCATTAATATTATATTATGTCAACTACGTGCCATTGGGTAGTCCCTATTAGACGCTCAGGGGTACTAGGGATAATTAGCTAGACTTCTTCGTGCGGCTCTCAGGTCATATGACTACACGCATGGGTGCATTTGAGTTTATGACATCACATACATATACACGTTTACTTAGTATAAAAGACGCGTGACTATACGCGTTTATAAAGACTATTATGGAGAGACAACACAAGTACTTGGCGCACATATCCCTAGTTCTCCACCATTCTACGCCAGAGGGTTTATATTGTAGAGACTAAGTATAGAAGGATTGTTTTGGCGATAAAAAGCGGCATATTACAACGGGAGTCAAGTAATAGAGGCACTGGAATTAATCGGGACCAGTATATCGGGCGGTGCATTACAACGTTGGATCTGTGTACCTTTAGTCAGTGTGTGACAATTTATCTTGAAGTGAACAGGCATCAATGAAGTGTGGGGTTTTTCTCTTACTGAGTGTACTTTACGTCCCCGTCTTGAGCCGTAAGTTAACTTAGAGTAACCAAATGCGATCAATTCCTTTCAAACCTGAACCGAATCAAGAATCTGATGTAATTTTGCTAGCTCTATCTAATGGTACATGGTTATCTATTCCGTTATTCTTGCTCGGAGTTAAGGCTTGAAAATGTCATTGTTATAGCTACAGCACAGATCGACTACGAAAGAAACTCCTTTCGAAAATTCCGTGTTACGAGAAGTTCGATATCTATTTAATAGTAGCACAAATGACCGGAAAAAAGACGATCCGTTGAAAACCTCCGCCGTCAAGTGAAGTCCCACGGTATCGCTTCAATATTATGATATTGAAGGGTGTAGTTATTTAATTATGTCATTATGAAATCAATTATTGTAATAATTAACTATATTATTATGCAGAACAATCCCCCTCCAAGGTCCAAGGTGTCACTGTCACTAGAACTGTACAAGGTTCATCTCCAGCTTTGAATGTGTCATGGAGTGGAAGTGGTATCACCTACACTGTATGTTACAGTACAACTAGTGGAACACAGTCTGATCCACCATCTGGTGCAAGTGCTGACTGTAGTACTAGTGGAATCACTGGTACATCTACCATACTAGGTCCACTTAATCGAAACACTACCTACTACATCTGGGTGAGAGCTGTGTCATCAGGTAGACGAGGACCATACAGTGACCGAGTGCAACGAAGAACTTGTAATGGTGAGTGGTATGTATTGTATTGTTTGATTGGCAAATGACTAATTATATTTTATTCTTAATATTCAATAATTTTTGAATAACCTCATATTACAATTTCTTCTGATTTGCATTGTCTTTACCATTTTAAAAGTCTGATAATGGTACTGAATATGATAGTACAGTGAATTTAATATTTATAAGCTGATCAGAAGATGTCTGTCTAAGGAGTAAATGTACTAATTCCATGCATGCTTATGATGATTATTGTCTGTAGGAACTGTTGAAATCCTGTAAAATCCTATGTTGAGGAGATAAAATGATTTTGATACTAATTGTGATAAACTGTATGTTATTGTAATAATCCTTAAAAGTGCCAGTTGAACTTCCATCATGATGCTTGTAACCCATGCATGTATGTGGGATTAGTTGATGTGTAACTTAATGTGAGGTTATTTCCATTCAGTTCCTTCCAGACCGACATTGATTGGAGTTTACCGTCAACTATACCCCCCTTCTGAGGTTGGAGTAACTGTAACCTGGAGAGCTCCTCAAAGTGAATGTCCCATCACTTCTTATGAGGTTCAGTACAAGATCAGTAGTGACACTAGTTGGAGTACACCACCAGTGAGATCATCACGATCAAGGAGACATGACTGGAGGAAACTATCTCCTAACACTAGTTATGATGTTCGAGTGAGAGCTGTTTCAGCAGCTGGTGAAGGAGCATGGAGTGATGTAGGACAAGCAACGACACCTGAAGGTATTGGACAAATACTTATTTTCAACTATGCAAACCTTACGGATTATGTCCACTTTTGTGTCACATTTTACATTAAATTTTAATGTTAAAATTTGCACCCATTGTAATAATAACATTCTATTCCACAAACTGGTAAATGATGCTGGACCTTACCCATCTTTACAGAAGACTTAAATTACAATTTTAAATTGATAGGGAGAACATCAGATTGTGTTAATTAATAGTAATAATTACACTGTATATATGGCAACTCTTAATTGGAGCTTTTTTCTCTTCATAAGTTCCTGGTCCAATACAATCCCTCTCAGCTACCCCATTTTTAGCAAATGGGGTAGCAGCATTACATGTCAGATGGGGTTCTCCTGTGGACAAGGCTAGAGGTGGTTTAACATACAGACTGAGAGTGGTTCCTCCTCATATCACCACATCAAGACCAGTGACAGCTACAGAGTACAATGTGACAGGTCTGAGGGCTAACACTAGGTATACAGTGTATGTCAGAGCTGTGTCCTCAGGATTGTATGGGCCTGAAATGTCTATTGCTACTACCACAGTAGGAAGTGAGTCACTGTAGGATTTGATTTGTTTGATCATACGAGATGTACATTGAATATTACACTTTCAAGGAAAGGTTGTATTTATCTAAGAAACTTCCACTTTCCTTTGACAAGTTCCTGGTCCAGTACGATCCCTCTCAGCTACCCCGATAGCAGTGAATGGTATACCAGCATTACGTATTAGATGGAGTCCTCCTGTGGACAAGGCTAGAGGTGGTTTAACATACAGACTGAGAGTGGTTCCTTCTCATGTCACCAAATCAAGACGAGTGAAAGCTACAGAGTACAATGTGACCGGTCTGAGGGCTAACACTAACTATACAGTGTATGTCAGAGCTGTGTCATTGGGATTGGTTGGACTGGAAGAGCCTGCTGTTGGCACTACAGGAGGAAGTGGGTATTTTAATAAAGATTATGACAAGGCAATGCAACTATGATCATGTGTTATGTTTATGTAATGTTATATAATTCATGACAAGGCCTTCATTTCACATGAACAATATACAGTACATAGTGTTGCCATGTCCATGTTTGATATACAATGAAACTTGCTTAGTACACATCTTGAAGAGCATACAAAATCTGTACTTCTTATTATCGGATACTATCAGTCAGTGTTGGGGTCGTTACTTTTGAAAAGTAATCACACTACTTATTACATATTACTTTTCATTTATGTAATTCGTTACAGTTACATATTACTTGATATCAAATGTAACTAGTAATAATATTACATATTACATTGACATGCATACATACAATGATACATAATATTTCCACCCAAAGAAAGTAGTTTTCGTACACATGTCTCCAATCTTTCCGAGTACCCTTGCCAACTCGTGTTTGTTGAAATCATGTGGTTGATTGCACTCAGTCACTCTCGGTCAGCACATAAGCTAGGAAATCATAGCTAGTGGGCGAGAGGGTCAGTTTACAGCCATTGAATGTATGTTTCTTGTTAAAATAAGCCTTTTGTTTTGTTTATTACTATATTTATGGCCAATATCAGTATTGGATGCAAATGAAGTAATGCGTTACTTTTCAAATGTAATATATTATTTGTTACAAGACAGGTATTTCGTTATATTACTTGATTACCAGTAGTGTAATAATATTACGTAACTAAATACCAGAGTAATGCGTTACCCACAACACTGTATCAGTACATAGTGTACATGACTGAGTGAAATGTGTTGACTTACACTAGTAACCAGTGTTCTTACTAAACAAGTAGTACTGTAATTGACCAGAAAAATAATATTTATTGCATACTTTGTATCTCCTCCAAAGGACCACCTATTTTCACAGTGACACAGCTTACTGCTCAACAATTGTCCACTTCATCTGTTACCTTAAGGATATCTCCCTCAGTTGGTAGTCGGTATGTGGTGTTCTACAAAGAAGACGGACAGCAGTTCACCAGACACCCAACCACATTCAGCTCTGTTAACAATGTGGTCATTACTGGTCTCCAGTCCAACACTGGATACACAATGAGGGTGCAAGCCAGTAATGACTACGGGTCAACCAACAGCTCTGATGTTGACGTGTACACCTTACCAAAAGGTATGGATATGTATATATATATAAATACATTGGTTAATGGATTTTCGTTCCTCAATGTTTGCATGGGGACATTTTAAAGGTACCGCCATCACTCCTTATTTCTGTAAAATTAATACCAGACACCTGATGAAAGATTATGATATGCATAGCTAAATTATTGCATCATTAAATTTTAATATCAATTTAAACACCCTTTCCATGCAGGTCCCACAGACTTGATCCTATCTCCGTTGTCCTCAACGTCTGTCTTGTGTAGTTGGACACCTCCTGTGAACCACGGGAAGACACCACTCATGTATGCTGTGTCTCATGGACAACCTGGAGCAGTCTCTACTGCAGAGACCAGTTGGACACTAACTGGACTTCAGCCATACAAAGAGTACACCATATCAGTGAAGGTTCAGAGCAGAAGAGGATACAGTGTACCTGTGACTGGTACAGTTAGGACATACAGTGACAGTGAGTTGTTTCCTACAAAGTTACTAATGTCTTGTACTCATAGAGGTAGTTTTCAAAACATTAATTAAATTCAGGTATTCAGGGTGTTTTTGTTCACACTGATCTCTCAGTCAGTTTTGTATGTTTGAAATATTACACTTAGTCTAAAAATACTTCTGTACATGTTGCAGTTCCATCAGGACAACCACAAAAGATAACTAGTAGTACAAAAGGGACCTCTTGGATTGAGCTAACATGGACCATCCCTTCAGCTGGTGGTAGGAATGGGATTATCATCAACTACGTCATTGACCTGTCTTCAAGAGCTAACAGGATCACTGTTGATGTACAGACCCCCACCTTCAGCAGTCCAGAGAACCTCTACTACAACATCACAGGGCTGAGTGCAGGTAGTGAGTACACAGTGTGGGTGGCAGCCTCTACCGTGAATGGGACGGGACCTTTTACTGGAGATGTGAGGATCAGGACATTCGATGATGGTGAGAACTATAGTATTTTGCATGTAGCAAATGTCTGATTCACAATATTAAGTATCTTTGTCAGTTCCTGCAGCAGTCAGAAACTTGACTTTTGAGGTTATCCCGCGATCTGAAGGAAGTGTGAGAATCAGCTGGGTAGCACCTGCTGTTACTAATGGAGATATTGAGAGCTATGAGGTGACCTATGGTGTCCTTGATGGTACAGACATGAAGTTTACAGTATCCTACCCACCAGTAGTGTTGACTAATTTCAGTGAGTCCATATAAGTGAGATTGAAACCAGTCCAGCACAAATGGTGATGTGTCTCTGCTATTCTCACAGCTGGTCAGACTACATATAGAGTAGGTGTTAGAGCTGGTACAAGTCAGGGGTTTGGAGAAGCTACATCCATTGTTGTGTTTTCCAGTGAAAGAGGTGAATTCATACTTTCTTTGCAGTCATTTTTATTGTAGTTGAACATAATGTGCTCAGTAACAAAAGATCCATATTCACTAGTCTGTTTATGAACAAGATTCATCTATAATGCATAAATATGCTTCTCTGTTCTCTTGTTACTGCAACAGTCCCTGGAAACCCTGTTAATAATCTTACAGCATTTTGGAAAAATGGAGTAGTGGAGATTTCATGGGTCACTATTTCACTGTTTGAGGCTAGGGTTTTCCCTTGTATTTCATTTCATATATACACACCCGATAGCGGCACTATGAGAACCATTAACACTACCAATTCAAGTATTGTCATTTCTGGACTGGAGCCTAAACAATCATACATCTTCACAGTTCAAGTTACAGGGAATGAGAATAATAAGGGGTGTACAGAATATGGTGTGCAAGTTAGGATCTATATTATCTGACAATTTATCTGGTTTGGTGGCCTGAAGTCAACAAAGTTCAATATCTCTATATGATCATTGTACCTACAAAGCGTTACTCTCTGAAAGATTCAGAACTAAAGTGGTACTTCTAGAGACTGGGCAATCCTAGCAGCCAAAATGGTCTTGTTAGGACCTGTAGAATCCTGGACAGGGAGTATTACTTACAAATTAGGTCCATGTCTGTACATTTAGTAGGCTAAGTGAATCTTCATTTTCTGAGGACTGTCTGTAAACAGATACCTTGTTAGCTTTCATTTCAGGCCTAGACATTTTACAAGTTGGGCTAAACACCTCCTTGGAGGTTGTGTGCACTTGGCAGGGCCTGGGTGCTTGTCAATAGGATCTATAATAGTTGGTGTGCTGAATTTCACAGCTCTACTTTATTGCATGGTCTACTAAAATCCAAAAACTATGGCTTACACTTAAATGAAGAAAAGTTGAAATTAATGAGCCTAGGAACCCTAACAAGTCCATATTACAACATAGTCACAGTGGTAGTAATTATGTATGTAAATGTCATTGAGTTTTCACATATAAATAACATATATTATTTGGAAGCCTCATGTCAATGATAGCGTTTTTAAGGTTTCCTGACATGTGTTTAATCATCTACTTTGATCGATAACAAATTCTGCTTCATACGAGTGTTACACATGGGTATAATACACATATGTGTATTGTATTGTATACCTTTCATCCTTACAGTATTGACAAAAGGTCAGGTGTCTCCAACTCGGAATGACAACACTGCTGCTTTTGTGGGTGTGCTCATTGGTGGGATGGTATTTGGTGCAGTGACTGTGCTGCTGGTGGAGGGAATAGTGTGTGGAGTCTGTAAACTGAGACGACATCCAAAACAACCCACTTCAACAGACACTCCGAACAAGTAAGTACATCCAGTGTTTCAAAGGGGTACCATCCAATCAGTACAAATACAATACACGTTTTTTCATGTGAATAGAACTATGTATAAGTACATAGCATTCTCACATGCAATCCCTACAACTGTGGGATGTGTGAATACACACAACATTGTTATTGTTTGTTTACAGAGTGGAAGCCATTAATGAGGCAGTGGATGAGGTTCCTTTTCCTGATGTAACTATGACAATAAGCCCAGCATATGAAGGAGTGAAGATTAACTGAATATATAGTGTCTGTCTGTGTCTGTGTGTGTGTGTGTGTGTGCGTGTGTGTGTGTGTGTGTGTGTGTGTGTGTGTGTGTGTGTGTGTGTGTGCTGTATGTAATGTGTGAATATTCCAACCTCCTGTTAGTTTGAGTTACTATGACTTTATGGCTCATATTAAGATGAGTGTACCCTTTTGGAGTGTAAATTTTCTTTTACAAGATTGAATGAACCTCACTATGACGTAATTCGTGAACTGCATCGATGTATACTTTATAATATTATACAGGGTATAATAATACCAATGCCATCACTCTCCAACATAGTCTCATGGCCGCTATTTGTGACTGTCCCGGAGAAATGTATATACAGAAAACATGCAATTCACATTGTGAGCTATAGGCTGGCCATAGCTGTAAGCATGTGTATATTACATAAATATAATACATTCACTGTATGTAACATGGGTATTCCTCCTATTCAAGTGAATTTAGCATCATAAAGGGATGAGTTGACATTTATTGCCACTAGACCATCCTAACCATGGGCCACTTACAATGATGGACTAGCAGGCCAGACTGACATCCTGCATGATTCACCAAATTAATCAGGATATGTAATATTGCCTGTTATTGTTTAGTCTGGATAATTTCTTGACATGAAAATAGTGATTAATTGTTTGCGATAAACTTGTGTAATGTTTTGTTCTGAATCACACAAGAGCTTTGTTGTCCTCACATATCAATACCAGGTTTAGTGATAATGTTAGGTGTTGAGACTTTGCATCTTCCATAAACAATAGGGAAATCAATATAGACTATAAGCGTTTGATGGTAATACATGGTAGCTTCTCTTGAGTGCAGGAGACTCTGCAACCAAATCTGGGAACTGTAACTACTGTACAGGGACTGCTAACTTTACAGGTACATTTTCAAATACTTCATGGAACTCCATTTCAAGTCATTCGTGCCTGCACACCCAATATTCATTTATAGCAGTTTTAAAATGCTTGGAATGAGCTTACTCCGTCGATACAATCGTCGAATTCGCCTTTCTATATATTCAATCGTGTACTTTCTTGCTATTCAACATCGTAATTAATATAAGATGATGTCATGTACAATTGCGTAACGCATAAACTCCATATATACTGTGGTATTGTCTTTCTCGGCGCCATTTTATTTGCCGACGACGTGGAAGCCATGGTACAGCGCCGGTCTTCTGTGTACAAAAGTGAGTGAGTCAATCTCGTTTTTGGCTAGTTAGTGGACTCTTGTGTGGCACCACTACTTCCACTCAGTTCACCACTAAATTTGATACTGGACCCCAATAATGTTCAAGAGGTACACGTGGCGGGCTTGTCAGTACGAGGCTTGGATTCTCTTGTTCATCAGTGAGTGAAGACTGGTCAGCTTGGTGCATTTCAATAGATACGAGTAAGACTATAGGTTTTATGTAGTGTAAACCAAATATTTCAACCTAAGATGAGAGCGAATGAAACGTGTGTTTAGTTGCCAACTAAACACACGTTTCATTCTTGATTTCGATCATTCTTGACGTGATCTTCGCGTTGTAGGCTGTGAAGGTTCGACATACATGTATTGTGAGATGTTCACAAGTGTGGGGCGACTTGGTTCTAAAAGTCGACTTATTAGTAATATTAAAGTGCTGGAGATCAACTGTGTCGTCGGCGTCTGTAAATTTTAACCGATTGATTGACGAGTATTATTTTACTGGAAGTAATCAAGTGGCTATACCCGGAAACAACTCCCACTTAGTAGGCTGAGTAACTTAAAGACTTGATGCGGAGAATATAGAGTCTTCAACATTTTTAGATACTCATTCAGATACTCTCAAAGTACAAAATCATTAACATTGAGTGAAAGTTGGGGTTTAGTTGGGTTCCCGTTATACTCTTAATTCATGCGATTAATTGAATTGTTGCAGTACCATTATAATCAGATTTTGAAATAAAATCAATTGAGTATTCAATTAAACCATTAATCATCCCATCACTACTCATTATCAATGAGTCATAATGATTATTGGCCAGTGAATAATCCTTGTACCTAAGACTATCAGTCTTATAGTCAGTGTGTACCTTTAGTTAGCCCAAGAAGGGTAAATTATTGCAGTTTGAAGAAATTACATTTACATTGTGCAAAAATACTCCTGACAAACCTCAACCTATTTTCCAAACAGGCGTAAAAACCTTCACAATACATTTGATAATCTCACAGACAGTAATAATATGATATTATTAATTTATTAATTTGTACTTCACAGTTCTTTGTGCCTTTAATTTACACAGTACTGAAGGGACTGATAGTACTTGATTATGTTGAAGGTAAGCACTATCAACTACTTATAGTCACCTATAGCATGATATTAATGGACATAACTGTTATTCTGAGGTTTAATTGGCCATTTGCTATATTATGTTATACTTCTTAATTTCCTGTATCATAGGAGTCCCGGTTCAAGTGGGGTCTGTTGCAGTGAGGCCTATAGTTCCTGGTAATAATTTTGTAGGACTGAGAGTGTCTTGGAATAGAGTTAGTGGTAATAACATTATGTTTGAAGTGCAGAACAAGACTGCAGCCTCAAATGGATGGAGTACAGCTGTATCATCAACTACTACTGGATTAACTCAAAACCTGAATGGTCTTGACCCTGACACTAAATATGATGTCAGAGTTAGAGCTGTTTCCAATGATGGAAATG
Organism: Chondrilla cf. caribensis; assembly: GCA_964020155.1. Classification (NCBI taxonomy): domain Eukaryota; kingdom Metazoa; phylum Porifera; class Demospongiae; order Chondrillida; family Chondrillidae; genus Chondrilla; species Chondrilla cf. caribensis. Next base: position 4,858,158 of record OZ026551.1, on the reverse strand, counting down.
GGACATGGAGCAGAACTGTGCAAGCAAGAGCATTTCAGTGTTAGTTTCTGTAACAGCATTCACTGTATAATCTGATCAATGACATACATAAATCTGGTGTTGTGTTAATTTTATCCTGCAGTTCCTTCCAAAGTGACAATTAGATTGATTAGGTCACTAAATGGATCAGGTGGAATTGCCCTAGGTGTTATCTGGCACCAGCCATCATTTGACAGTAGATTGATGACAATTGAGTACAGATTACAGTATAGAGCAGCAGAACAGGATCAGTGGAGTAGTTCAATGAGAACAAACTCCCAAAACCTCGTGGTTCCAAACCTTTCAATTTCAACATCATATCAAGTGCGTGTGAGAGGTGTTTCTGTAGTTGGAAGGTATGGACTTTTTGGAGAATGGAGTGAGGAAACTTCCATTAATTTAGCAGGTATTGTACTTTTCCATTAATAACACCTTCCCTTTTGTAATGCACATTTCCATTATAAAAGGAATCAAGCTTGGGTTCACAAATTTGCAAATCCACAAAGATCAAAGGGAGATCAAAGAATGTTTACACATTTAAAACACAAAACAAATAACAATAATCAATTGGTTCAATAAACTTGCAGCTGTTGCAGCTGATGCCTCATTGGGTTTACAAATTTGTGGACCCATGCCTGATTCCTTTTATAATGGAAATGTACATTACAAAACGAAGGGGTTTAATATAGTACACTGAACATTACAATATTATTATTCAAATATGTGATAGCTAATAAATCTGTGGAGTTATTATCCTATCACATAGCAGATCCAGAAATTTGCATATGGAAATCTCTGGCTGTTATAATGAATAGGGTTGAGCTTTGAGCCTGGTGGATTGTGGCAGTCCTATGGAACCTCCACTGGACCTACCTCTGATATAGGATAATAGTGAATTGTATCTTGTTTAAATTTATATACTAGCATGTATGTGAAGAATTAATGTTTATAACTTGCATACATTATAGACATATATATAGACATGTATAGAAGTTTATGGTATTTTTGGTACAGTACCAGGACCAGTGACATCACTCCAAGTGAGGCCGTCCACTACCATATATGGACTGGTAGTAACATGGGGACCACCTTCTGGTAGCAACTATCCAACTCCTGTCACATATCAAGTGAGATATCGTGAGAGACCATCCAGTGGACCACTTGGTAGTTGGAGTAGCAGTGTAATGAGGAGTGCTACACAGAGAGAGTACACCACCCCCACTCTCAAACCAGGTACTAGGTATGAAGTGGAGGTTTGGGCTGTTGCTAGCATTGGAGAAGGTACTCGGGAGACACAAGTAGCCACTTCATATCAATGTGAGTATATTGTTCACTGCAAATGTAATGACACCAAGTCACAATCATTGCTATGAAACTATCATAATATCATTCTGATTGAAATGTCAACTTTACAGTATGAAGTAACAAAATTAACTGCAAAATCTATTAACGTAAATAACGTTTGTTACCTTCAACAGCTGCAGGAGTAATGACATCATTCCAAGTGAGACCGTCCACTACCATATATGGACTGGTCATAACATGGGGACCACCTTCTGGTAGCAACTATCCAACTCCTATCACATATCGAGTGAGATATCGTGAGAGACCATCCAATGGACGACCTGGTAGTTGGAGTAGTACTGTAGAGAGGAATGCTACACAGAGAGAGTACACCACCCCCACTCTCAAACCAGGTACTAGGTATGAAGTGGAGGTTTGGGCTGTTACTAGCATTGGAAAGGGAAATATTAAAACCAGAGCAGGAATCACTTATGAAAGTAAGCTTTACAAAGTGTTCTCAAATGTCATATATACTAATGTTATGCATTAATCCATACTATGGTTACTGTGCTAATTTCTGGTTCTATGTGAGTAGTGTACACATGTTTCACCAATAGCTCCAGGACCAGTGACATCACTTCAAGTAAGGCCATCCACTACCATATATGGACTGGTCATAACATGGGGACCACCTTCTGGTAGCAACTATCCAACTCCTGTCACATATCGAGTGAGATATCGTGAGAGACCATCCAGTGGACCACCTGGTAGTTGTAGTAGTACTGTAGAGAGGAGTGCTACACAGAGAGAGTACACCACCCCCACTCTCAAACCAGGTACTAGGTATGAAGTGGAGGTTTGGGCTGTTACTAGCATTGGAGAAGGTTTACGGGAGACCCAAGTAGCCACTACATATCAATGTGAGTTTCTTCTGCACTGCCAATGAAATAGCGAATAATTATGGCTATGAAAATACAAGGTCAATTATATAGTCTTTACAAAGTGAAATTTCGTTGTATATGCATGAAATTGAATATTCTTTGTCTTTTTGGCTTTGACCAAAGGTCAGATGTGTCCAACTCCAAATGACAACACTGCTGTTGTTGTTGGTGTGCTCTTTGGTGGAATAGCAGTCGGTGCAGTGACTGTGCTACTGGTGGTAGGAATAGTGTGTGGAGTGTGTAAACTGGGACAACATCCAAAACAACCGACTTCAACGGAAACTCCGCACAAGTAAGTATATACGTAGTATGCATCTGTTTCAAGAAGGATGTATATACTATAATTAGTATCCAAATCCATACACATGAACCTTTCTGTACACTGAAGAGCTGAACTACAATCATTGTAATGGTCAAGCTTAGGATGATCCCATTGAATGAGACCATGTGAAAAGTATCATGGTATAGACTAGGTTATAGATTTGATTGTAATTCATTCTATATTATATATTGATCAGTGGTAATAAATGCTGGTGAATGGTTAGATATATTACAAAATATAATACAAGTAAATGATACATAATACAAATAAATGGTGGCCACCGACAACTACCAGTAGTATCTGCTCTTAATCCTAGTACCTCATTTATGTTGAGCAGAACATGTTTGTGTTCATGTGTGATACTGAATCCCTACAACTGTGGGATGTGTGAATACATACAATAATGTTATTGTTTTGTTAGAGTGGAAGCCATTTATGAGAAAGTAGATGAGGGTCCTTGTCCTGACGTAACTATGACAACAAGCCCAGCATACGAAGGAGTGAAAATTAATTAAATGGACTGAAACCTGTTGTGTGTTGAACATGTGTCTACAGTACAAGGTCAACTAAATTGAAATAAATCTGTTTGAGTATTATTTTCCATCAAATGAACTGATGAAGTTAAAAACTTTATTCTCAATATTATTTTCATTGTTTATATATGAATAACATTCCTATATACCTGACAGTGATGATGATCGTGATACAGAGTAATATTTAAATTCATATAATATGTCTCTTGTGAATTAATTCTACTCTAAGTGTGTAATCATGCATTGCATATCCATTGATGGATTACCCCATTCAGCCTATATAGATGTTAAGCAGTTTCAAGAGTAGCATACATTCCAAATTTCTGTGCTATCCAATGCCATCCATGCATGACCGTTATTGTATTCTTCATTGTTCAAATCAAATATTGCCTCATAAATGTGTGAGTTGACATTTATTGCCACTACCATGGCCTCTAAGCATGGGGCAATTACAATGATGGTCTAGCAGGCCGGAAAACCTACTGCATGATTCACCACATTAGTCAGGATATGTAGTATTGTCTGTTATTGTTTAGTATTTAGAACTTCTCAATATGAAAATGGTAATAAGTTGTTTGCAATAAACTTGTGTAGTGCTAATTGTTCTGAGCTACACAAGTGGAACTTTCTTGTCCTCACATATCAATACCAGGTTCGGTGATAGTGCCGCGTTGAGACTGTGTCTTCCACAAACAATTATAGTGAAATCAATATATAGAGTTTAACTGCAACTCTTCAAATCTAAACTCAAAACTGTAACTGCTGCAGGTATGAGGCAGTCCATCTTTCCTGTATGTGATTCACACAAACAGTACATTTTTCTAAAAGCTATTATCAGAACAGATATGTTAGTTATTTCTAGTTATAATAGCTAGATTGCATCATAACAATGCAATCACCTGGCAGCCTACTATGTAGTAGCATTTAATTAGTTTGAACATTGTGGGAATAAACTTGGCAACCCATATTGTATTTATACATTTCACTTTCCTGGGTAGTCCACTAGCTAGTCTGTCCCTATCAGGCATCCAGGGCAGAGATAGAAGGGATAGCTAGCTAGACTACTTTATGGGTTGTGTATATATAATGGCTGCATGTATGGTCGTATTCGAGTTTCTCAGCATCACACACACAAGTCAAGTCGGTGAACAGTTCAGTGGACCCTCAGATTTCTCATGTACATCCACGAGAATCTCAGTCTATGAAAATGTATGCAATCACGTCACAGACTTTGAATATAATACACATCCAATACTTCCAAGGAACGGGTACCACATTACCTGACTCCAAATGTAGGAACTACACGCACATGCACACACAGTACAGTTTTATAAAACTCTTTGTGTAATGTGACAGAAATAACTGTTCATACAGCTAGTGATGAAAAAGACACATAAGCCCCTTTTACACTAGAGCTTTAAAGCGGTTCGTAAAGCGCTTTAAACTAAATCGCTTTAACTCGCGAGTGTGTAAACGCGTTAAAGCGATTACGAAATCGATTTAAGTAAACCACCTACGGAGGTGGTTTGAAGTCGGTTCGAAGTCGGTTTAAAATGAAGCGCTTCGAGTGTAAACGATTTTCGTAGGTTATATCGCTTTAAAAGCAGATAATCGGAGTATTTCGGCATCTTATTGTGCTTTATAATTTTCCATCCGTCATGTTAGGCTCATTAAAAGTTGTATCCGTACGTATGACAGCGAAAATGAACTTTTTGAAACTTAAAATAGATGTAGTCGCTTCCCGCCGTAAAATATCAACATAAAATGTATTCGGTTGTTTGCTGACCCTTCATTTACGAAGAATAACTGGTGACATTAAGGAGAAAAAGACCAAATGTGGGTATTATCGGTTATTTCAATCGAAAACTCCAGTATTTAGCAGAAACTTCACGGAAACCGATTTAAATCGCTCCAGCGTTTACATTCGTCGAAGCGTAAATCGCTTTCTAAACCGGTTATTCGTAATACGTGTAAACGCGCCAAACCGGTTTAGTTAAACCAGTTACAGAAGCGATTTAACGGAATCGCTTTAAGATTTCTCTAGTGTAGAAGGGGCTATAGATTCTTACGTAAATTTTGGAAATTGCTGCCTTTTTGTATTGCTTGTTGATCAAAATGAAGGTGAATTATTGTTACAGTATTGAATATGTAATTGAAACCAAAAAATGTTATACCTTTATGTGGTGTTCAGATCATTTGTCTAGTTGTAGTGTAGTAGCATGGTGTTAATAAAAAAGTACATAATTCATGATCAAGTAAACATACTCATGCATGCACAATTAACACGTACTCCTTTCAAAGACGAAATTACCCGTTTGATTGACATTAATTTTATATACCATCTCGTCGGCAATTAACGACTGTTATACATAAACACCCTCAGACATCTTGTCGGTACGGCCGGTACAAGCGTTAAATTTACCTTCTTCTGGCCACCATGCAACGTTATTTTTAAAGTTGACATACAGGGATCCAATGAGGCGGGAGAGTTTTATACTGATTGCATTGTCTTCCTCGGTGCCATTTTATATTGGCATTTGCCCAGAACCGATCGTAAGACCATAATAATACATAGAAGTCGTATACGTATCGCGGGGCGCTTATTGATAGGCCTATAGGCCTAATAATATTAATATATAAGGTAGGCGGGGGTGATTTCGAACAGTCGGTAATTCCGAACACGTCGATTTTCCACCTAATCCGGTCAATAATAAGCAGAACTAAGAATGCTGTTTCTCACCTGGTGTGTAAGGATTAAGAATATGAGCTATAAATGATAGTTTCTTGAAAATAATACGGTAAGAGACCAACTGTTCGGAATTAGGCACTGTTCGAAAATACCCGCGCTTACCTTATATTCAACGGTATATATACACGAACGAACAGCGCCGGTATTCTTTGTACCGAAGTGAGTGAGTCAATCTCGTTTCCGGCTAGTTAGTGGACTCTTGTGTCACAGTGGCACCACTACTTCTACTCAGTTCCCTATCAAAATTTAGCCCGGGACCCCAATAATGTTCAGAAGGTACATGTGGCGTCCTTGTCAGTACGAGGTTGGGATTCTCTTCTTCATCAGTAAGTGAAGACTGGTCAGCTTTTTGGTTGGTTTCAATAGATAGTATTATCAAAGACTTTGATTATAGGTTTTATATAGTGTAAAATGAATATTTTAGTCTTAGACTAAGACGAAAGCCAATATATTATGAGTTTAGTTGACCGTATGGGAAGACGTTCACGAGAGTTAAAACGAAAATACCTCAGGCATTTTGAAGATATAAAATTTTTACAGTGAGGGGCAAATATCGCAAGATTTGGCCAGTTGCTTGTAGCTTCCTTCAGAATTGAGAAAAATCGACGAAACATTTCTTTCCATGCCAGTAGAGCCAACCTTAGGCCCAAACATACCAGTGTTACAAGTGAAACAGCCTTTCCTTGATGGAGTACCGATCAATATGCGTCACTGATTTGAAGTTATCAAACTATGGCCGGTTGCGATAACTCGGCCCGTCCAAATACACTTGCTTTTAATTTGATTCAAGAAAAGTAAATTCAACAATTTTTAATTCGTTCTAACTCCCGTGAGCATCTTCCCATACTAAGAGCTATCGTTTGACATTTATCTGGTGTTCATATGTTGAGTGGTCACTGAGATTCAGGCGGTCAAATTTTGATGTGGTCAAATTTTCATAATTTACTCTATAAGCAAGGTTGATTTAATCCATTCTATGGCTTCCATGGCTTTCATGGTCTCAAAAATTCCTACCCACACTCTTGATCTCGTGCGTGCCTTATATTGATACATTCAGGCTACATTTCTTAATCTCACTGTAGTATTGCAATAATATACTATAAATATAATTAATCTGTATTTTGTGTGTACTCTGTGTCTTTCATTTATGCAGTATTGAAGGGATTGTTAGTGCTTGATTATGTTGAAGGTATGACATATCAACTACTCGTGGTCACATAAGATTATATTATAATGTAATATTAATTCCCATAAACTGTTACTCTAAGGTTTAATTGGCCAGTTGCTATATTGTTAGTACTGCTTGATTTCATGCATTATAATATACAATGTCATAGGAGTCCCAGCTCAAGTGGAGTCTGTTACAGTAAGGCCTAAAGTTCCTGGTAGAAATATTGTAGGACTGAGAGTGGCTTGGAAACGTGTAAGTGGTGATGACATTACGTATGAAGTGCAGAACAAGACTGCAGCCTCAACTAGATGGAGTACAGCTGTATCATTAACTACTACTGGATTAACTCAAAACCTGAATGGTCTTGACCCTGACACTAAATATGATGTCAGAGTTAGAGCTGTTTCCAATGATGGAAATGGGACATGGAGCAGAACTGTGCAAGCAAGAACATTTCAGTGTTAGTTTCTGTAACAACATTCACTGTATAATCTTATCAATGACATACATAAATCTGGTGTTGTATTACTTTTATCATGTAGTTCCTTCCAAAGTGACCATTAGATTGATTAGGCCAATAAATGGATCAGGTGGACTTGCACTAGGAGTTGTCTGGAGTAAGCCATCACATGACAGTAGATTGATGACAATTGAGTACAGATTGCAGTACAGAGCAGCAGGACAGGATCTATGGAGTAGTTCAATGACAGTAAAATCCCAAAACCTTGTGGTTGCAAACCTTCCTCACTCAACAACATATCAAGTACGTGTGAGAGGTGTTTCTGTAGTTGGAAGGTATGGACTGTTTGGAGAATGGACTGCAAAAAGTTCTACTAATTCAGCAGGTATTGTGATTTCCATCAATGTAGTACACTAAACATTGTACAATAATATTCATGTGATAGTTAATGAAGTTATGGAGTTTTATCCTATAGCAAATATAGCAAATCCAGAGATTGCATATAATAAAGTCTGGTTGTTATAATATATTGGGTCGAAGCCTTACAAATAGCTACCAAATTAGGCATGCAATTTAATGAAACCTCCTCTGGATTTGTCTCAGATATAGGATAATCATGAATGGTATCTTCTTTTACATTGCATGTGTGTATGTTTACGTTTATAAACTTTCTCCCAGACTATGTTTATGATATTTTTACTGCAGTACCAGCTGCAGGAGCAGTAACATCACTCGAGGTAAGGCCATCCACTACCAAATATGGTCTGGTCATAACATGGGAACCACCTTCTGGTAGCAACTATCCAACTCCTGTCACATATCGAGTGAGATATCGTGAGAGACCATCCAGTGGACCACCTGGTAGTTGGAGTAGTACTGCAGAGAGGAGTGCTACACAGAGAGAGTACACCACCCCCATTCTCAAATCAGGTACTACGTATGAAGTGGAGGTTTGGGCTGTTACTAGCATTGGAAATGGTACTTCTACTACTAAAGCAGCATCCACATACCAATGTAAATTTGCATTCACTTAATATCAATATTTATGACTGTGTACTGTAACAGCAGCTATTGCTGACTTCTCAATAGCTCCAGGAGCAGTGACATCCCTCCAAATGAGACAATACAATACCACATTATATAGACTGGTAGTAACATGGGGACCACCTTCTGGTAGCAACTATCCATCTCCTGTTACATATCGAGTGAGATATCGTGAGAGACCATCCAATGGACCACCTGGTGGTTGGAATGTAGTAAATGTTACAGAGACAGAGTACACCACCCCCACTCTCAAACCAGGTACTAGGTATGAAGTGGAGGTTTGGGCTGTTACTAGCATTGGAGAAGGTACACGGGAGACTGCAAGGATATCCGAATGTGAGTGTGGTTTTGAATGTAGTGACCTCACACTCCTTATGTGTCTGTCAGTGTGATTTTTGCGGCAAACCTTAAGATCAACATGTACGTACTGACAGCATTACAGACAAGAGAATCAAATTTTACTAGAGTTATACATAATTTATGTTATACGGAGATGTAGTACAATATTAGTATTATTATTGCTGTTATTTTTGGTCTGTCTAGCCAATTCCAATCAGCAAGTGCAACAAATATCTCCAGCTGGTCCCATCATTGGGGTTATTGTAGCACTTTGTGCAACTCTAGCAATTGTTGTAGTAATAGGGATCTGTATAATATGGTGAGGCTTGTGCATGTATCTTAAGTAGATACACAGTCTAATGATGAAACTGTAGTTTCAATTATTTATATGTATTAATGAAGGAAGACACGCACATTCTTCCACATCTTCCTTCACATGGATGCCTAAACCCAAGATATGGAACAAATGATGAACAGTGTATTGAATGTCATTGAATGTTTATAAATCTGACAGTGTATATTATAAACAAATAAATACATTTAGATGTTAAGATTTTGGCATCCGTTTCATTTAGTGTTAAGAAGAGGAAGTGTCCAGTGTGTCTCTCAGATAGGATGACTAAAGTACAAGGAGTAAGCCATTCCCTGATGAGGAAACAGAAGGAGGAGGATTATGAGATGCAGCCACAACCTGAAGTAGCCTACTACCAATCATGTGAGCTGAGGATGTCATCCTTGCACAAGAGTAACGTTTTAAAGTACATGTAGGCATAAACATTGCATTTAATTCAAGTATACATGCACATACATATAGTAGGCATATACCCCAAGGATGATTGATAATAATATTATTGTGTACTCACCATGTAATATAGTGTGCAGTGTAAAGCTTATTGGAAATGGATAATGTGTGTACCTACCTAGTACATATCTTATACCTTATCTAGTTGTATATACCCTGTACACTCACCCTCCACTGTCCCCCACATGTAGTGACAGTTGGCTCCCTTGAACCCATACCACAAAGCAGCTTCAGTGTTCATGTCAAGGCCATGCACATGGAGAGAGACAGTGGCTTTGAGAGAGAGTACCAGGTGAGGAATGCACTGTTCACATAGTCTACAGCATTGTGTTTCACAGGTGAAGGATGTTGCCATGGCAACATGAAACCAAACAAATGCCTTATCAGTCATGTTATGTTGTTGTGGTCATGTATTTACATAAACAACATAATGTCATGATAAGACAGTGTACAGTACATATATGTAGTAGTAAATATTATCGTTGTCATGTGTGGTAGTCAATATAATACTGATATATACATTTCCACACTGTGTACTTTTGAGCAACATAATATTTACTGGTCATTTTCATTGTTTTAATGAAAATAACTAAACACCACATAAGCTCTTCAATTGTAGACCATTGTCAATGATCCTAATGGAAGTGCTGAAATAGCCATGGAGAACAGACCAAAGAATCGTTACTTCAACATACACACTTGTGAGTTGTGAGTGTATGGGAATAGATATTCGACTAGGGCAGTTATGTCACAAGTCATGTGACACCCTAGATGGAACTAAACAAGCTGCACCACCGTGAAGTACACGAGTGTGTATACAAGCCAAGTAAATATTTATTGTGTATTGTTGGGGAGTTTGTTCCATGGTTTAAATCAGATTCCCGCTTCTTTTATATACAAAATAATTATTGGTGATAGAGACTTTCTCTGTTCTTAGAATGTGCCCGCAAAATTGCCAAACTCCAATGAATATATGCTTTCAAGTAGTATTTGACATATGTTCTGGTGCGTATCTTAACTTACCATAATATTATGTATGTAGCTTAAAATGACATAGCCGAGGACACGTATGAGTATTTAGACTATGCAGTCGTGTGTTCGATTAGCATTTGCAGCTCATTCACCTGAGTGACAGGTGTACGACAGCGAAGGGGTTTGAAACAAGGTTTTTCCTCACTTCACAGAGTTAAAACTAGAGGCGACAAAACAAACATTTCATGGTCACTTAGGGCAACTGTATGCTTCTTTCTATCAATGTCTTAATTTCTTCATAGCCTTTGAAACGCCTTTGTATTTGGTATGACGAGGTTTTTAAACCATAAATAGTGTTTTTAGTCATTTGTGACCATTAGACAACATATTGACATGCAATTTTCAATAAGTGTATTAGCCACTGGATAGGCTCAGAGATTCTCCCCTTATTTGGAATAAAGAGCTATCTCTGAGCTACAAAGCTATGGAGCGATTTATATTTTCTTAGGCGTCCTCAGAAATCAATTAAAAGTTAACACAGTTCGTTTCGTATACAACAGTATAAATTCAATACTTCTATTTTAATCCGGTACCTGGCTATAGTCGCATGACTTGACTTGTGATGTAAACACTAGTCAAGTATCTATGGTATGGGTTGAGTTTGGGGTGTGAGTGAGTAGGTTGTGTTTTGGAATGTGTGTAGGTAGGTTTGTGTTAGGTGTGAGTGGGTTCTTGTGTGTGTGTGTGGGTACGGGTGGGGTGGTATGGTATCAGTTTGCCACTCATTACAAACAGGTGTGTGAGTGTACAACATTACATTTCCATGAATATTATACATGTGTATTTTATATTAGTTGAATTTTTGGTGGATTGTAATTTTAGGAGTGCTTCAAAATACATTCCTACCCGCTATACTGTGATGTTACAATAAGGAGTATAAATTTAAATATTTTCATTGTAACTCCAGATGATCACTCCAGAGTGGTATTGAGTGTTCCTGATGAAGACGGAAGTGACTATATCAATGCCTCATACATTAATGTGAGATTTTTTGGTATCGACAGACAATCAGCCTCAGTGTACTTGTATAACATGCACACTAAAGTATAACAGGGCTTATGACTACACACACAAAACACACAAATACACACGCACACACACACTCTCACACACATACCTACACACATACACACACACGCACGTAAACAAAAGTATAACAAAAGGGTATGACTACAAAACACACATAGACACAAATCTCTACAAACAATTGCATTATATATTACATAGGGATATGAAAAAAAAGATGCCTACATTGCTAGTCAAGGTAAGTTATGAGTGTCATGAGTTATGATGTATTATAGAGATTGGCAAATATACCCAGATACTTATCTAGTACATATGTATTATTGAACCTTCCCACAACTTAAGCTTGCTTCAGTGGATTCTCACTTTAGGGATTGGTTACTGCTAGTAATATACCATGCATTACATTGTCCTTGTCAAATGGTACTGAGAATACTGACACCTAGGGATTGAGTAAGTCCAGTGTAGACTATTGGATGCCAGGATGCTTTGCAGGCCTTCTATTAATTAAGCAGCCATGAGGTGTGATAGTGAGTTTCTAATGAATTTGATTGGTGGCTCCTGTGGTTTGTTGTTGATGATAAACTCAATGGCTTCCACTAATCAATTTTGTCACTTTGTGAATTTTGTTACCATGGCAATATCTGGCTTATCATGACTGTTTTAATCCCAGGACCAATTGTTGAAACAATTTCAGACTTTTGGGAGATGGTTTGGGAACAGAAATCCCCAGTTATTGTGATGTTGACTAAGGTTGAAGAGAAAGGAAAGGTAAGTACAGTATGTATGAATACTACAAGTGTCTTTGGAGGTACTTTTGAAGGGTGGTATATTTATGTACTTACACATGTCAATAAGAGATTAACTCCACTGTATAATGTAAGCATAAGAGTAACGTACTAATGATAAACAGTTAAATACTCACTGTTATATATTCAGTGTCATAAAGGCTACATTTAGTCTATAGATACTTGTAAAGGCATGAAATGGGCATGTTGTGTTCTTTTTAGGTCAAATGTGAGCAGTACTGGTGTGAGGAGTTGGACAAGCCCTATGAGTTGCAAAGAAACCTCACTGTGACCACCAGGTCCCACAAGGCTATGGCAGACTATGAGATACGGGACATCAGAGTTATGAAGGTGTGTGTGTGTGTGTGTGTGTGTGTGTGTGTGCGTTCATGTATGTGTGTGTGTTTGTGTTTGTTTGTCTCTGGGTGTCAGTGTGTGCATGTGTGTGTGTGTGTGTGTGTGTGTGTGTGTGTGTGTGTGTGTGTGTGTGTGTGTGTCTGTGTGTGCATGTGTGTGTGTGTGTGTGTGTGTGTGTGTGTGTGTGTGTGTGTGTGTGTGTGTGTGTGTGTGTGTTTTGCCTATGTGTATTTGTGCGTGCGTGCGTGCGTACGTGCGTGCGTGCGTGCGTGCGTGTGTGTGTATTTTACAATATGTACTTTCAATGGTAACATTGGTTGTCATTGGTTGTGCAACCAGTAGTAATTTCTCACTCTCTGGACATTCTCTAGCGTGATGATCAGCAGAGCAAGCCGCTGGAGGTGGTCCACATGCAGTACACCGGTTGGCCTGACTATGGTGTACCCACCCACCCTTCTTCTCTGGTGAGGTTTGTCCAACAAGTGAGGAAGGAGTACAAGGACAGTACAGCACCAATGGTGATACACTGCAGGTGGGTGTGGCAGGGAGTGGGTGTGTTAGGTGCCTGGTGTGGCTATATGAGAAAGTGGTTGTAGTTTTTCTACCTTAAAGCATGCAAAATTGTCATTATGTACTAGTCTATGAATGTGTAAAGCTGTTTTCCCTACAAGTGCTGGTGTTGGTCGTTCTGGTACTTTCATCACCATTGATGCAATGATGGAGAGATTGAAGGAGAAAGACAACTTGAACATTTATCATTTTGTTACTGAAATGAGAAGCAGAAGGACCTTCATGGTACAGACCATGGTGAGTGTGTGTAGATGTATGTGAATGGAGGTAGATGTAGGATTATTTTAGTGAATGCATGCTGTCATTTTAAGAGTTTTGTACCCATGGCAATGTCTTGCTTTTTCTGAGTATTTTGCTCCCAAGACCAATACTGTAAATGAGGGTTGTTAAGTGCATGCGCTTATGACTCCGGTTGACAAGAAAATATGCGCTTAATAAAAGATATGCGCATATAACTTGTCCTCAATCTCTGGATACATGTCCTTCCTATCAAACTTTACAAACATTTACTCCCTTTGCTCCTACTGCGACTTTTCTCCTCGTCTTTAATCAACGCAAGACTGTCTTTGTGTCTTTGTGTCTTTGTGTCTTCGTGAAAAGCGCTTACACGTCTTTACAGATTGTGACCGTTGTGACAATAAAACGTGAGCGTCTTTAGTTCTTACTTCCTCCCATAACCTTTGATTTCCTTTTTGAGGCTTGTAGGTCAATAACGAGCTGTTGCTACCCGCTGGATCTGCTTTCTGCCATATTGTTTCAAGTGCATATGTAGCACACCACCCATATGCGCTTAACAAATGAATGTATTGACAACAAAATCACAGGCGCTTAACAAAAAATATGCACTAAATAGAAAACTGTGCTTAACAACCCGCTTTTACAGTAGTTGGAGCAATTTTCTGAACATGTTTGAAGGTGTGTGTGTGTGTGTGTGTCTGTGTGTGTGTGTGTGTTCATATGTCATGAAAAAATGACTTGTGCCTGATAGTGTGTGACAATAATATTGAGGTACCTCTTTTATGTCAGATGTGTACTGTACTATATAATATACAAATACACAGTACATACTATCTACATAGGACCAGTATGCCTTCATACATGATGCTCTCTGTGACTACCTCACATGTGGAGACACCTCCATTCCTGCTCACCAGTTGACGGCAAAGATCATTGAGATGAGTGCAGTGAAGGAGGAGACCAACACTACTGGATTCCAGGACCAGTTTGAAGTGTGTAACTGTCTCTCTCTCACTGTGTGTGAGAGTGTGTGCACATGTGTTTGTGTGAGTGTGTACATTTGTTTGTACATTATTTTGATATTTACATGTACATGTATATATGAATACAAAATTTGACATTCCTTGCTCACTATAGTATTTTAGACATCCATGTTTCTCCATGTACATGTGCATATAGTTTTTGGAAAGTCTCAGTAAGAATACCTGTGCTGAAGACAATGTCTACTCCAAGAAGACAACCATTGCAAAGAAGAACAGATACAAGGATAGATTTCCTTGTGAGCATCCATACAGAGCATCATAATGTTAATCATCAGTAGTCTGCATACGTACGTACCTATGTATATACACATGGATGTGTTTGAGCCAAGGTAGTCCTAGTACAATGCATTCTGCAAACGATCCTAACAGAAGGCCTCACCCGCATAAAGTTTATGTATAATAAACTACTCTAACAATACTTCTAACACATTGTATAAGTTACTGTGTATGTTAGTATGGGGCAGGACTGACAAATAATATTATTACACTCGTACACACATCTGACAGTGCATTATTCTGATTCATTGCGATATGCATGCATTGGTTTTGCAGCGATGTATATGTCTGTGTATGCCTTAGTGTTTGCTAATGTTGTCAATCTCAGATTCCAACTGTCATTTGAAGTTGCATTCTCGTAACAGTACAAATGGAGGAGACTACATCAATGCCTCCTTCATTGATGTGAGTACACCCCACTGTGTTAGTACTATTTTTAAGCTGTTCCTCTATGATATTTAAGTCTTATAAAAGTACAGCTGCATGTTTTGTTGTACAGTTGTATTAAATACAGATTCCGCTTTTCCACTGTAAATATAACTCCACTGTATATCCTGAGACTGAGTGACTCTTTCTTGCTCAGAATACTACACACCTGTATGATTTTATCTGTGGGGAGAAGTAATCGTTATTCAATAAACCCCTTCTAATATATGCATTTCTTTCAAGTTAAATTCAGTTATAATCTGAATACTCCCTGTGGACTGTACAATTGTATAATTTTACTGTTGTTTTGTTCTAGAGCTTCTCCAGGAGCAAGGCCTTCATAGCAGCCCAAGCACCTCTTGAGAATACTAAGAATGATGTCTGGCAGTTGATCTGGCAGTTCAAGATCCCCACTGTGGTTGTTCTATGTGGTTTCAAGGAACAACAGAAGGTGTGTGTGTTTGTGTGTGTGTGTGCGTGTGTGTGTGTGTGTGTGTGTGTGTTTGTGCATGCTAGCGTGTGTGCTTGTGTGCTTGTGTGTATAGATTTTGTATTGACTAATATCTATGGTCAACCTACCTGTGTAGTATTATGATTACAGACATGTTATGAAAACATAGAAATGATATAACCATAATAACATAAGCCCGGATGTAATTGGGTTGTGTGTCCGTGTTGACACATTACAATGACTTCTACAACATGCAATTAAGCAAAATGTTATGAAAACAGCTTCTGATAACTTGTGTACTGTTTACATAGTGAGCAGCCATAATACTAGTGTCGTTATGGTTCGGTTGCGCTCCTGTGTGAATTGACCTCTGTTTGCATGGTGGATTATGAATGTATAAAATTAATACACATACATATGCACCGAAAACCTGTGTCAGGTTGTATGTTGTTGCTGTATGATATTGCTGAAGGTATGTTTACCAACCAAGTTGTGGAAGTAGATTTTACTGATCGATCAGGTCTCACCACACATAAAACTCGATACCCAGGCTTTACATACAGTGTACTATGTCAGTGTTACATATGTATCGCCTTTCTTCATAACTTCAAATTTTATTCTTTTAAGGAGACATGTTGTATGTTCTGGCCTAATGAGATGAATAAATCCATAGATTTTGCCCACATCAAAGTGAACCATGATAGTACCATTTCTAAGACTGGTTATGAGGTGACCAGGGTGGATGCCTTTGAGAAAGGGATTGTAAGTTTGTGTTAGTGGGTTATTTTTAAATTGTGTGTGTCTGTACTTGTGTCTATCTGTGTAGTTGTATCTGTGTGTCTGTGTTTGAGTGATAGTCTCTGTATGTGTGTCTGTTTGTATGTGTGTTATGAGAATCACTGTGTGTGTATCTGTGTGTCTGTGTGTGAGTGATTGTCTCTGTGTGTGAGTCTCATTATATTTGTGTATGCGTTTCACATTGTGCAAGTTGTTAGTATGGATCTGGTTAATCTAAACTGTGTGAAATAAACATGAAAATTCACCACATACCATGCATGAGAAATCACTTAAGTACGTTGAAACACTTTTGCAAGGTTGCATAACAATAAATTGTGTTGCTTAATGTAGGACGCCAAACAGGTGAGTGTGACCTTGTTCCATGTAAACAACTGGTCCAAGAGTGGATCTGTGGATCTGAACTCCATCTTAAAACTGATGGGAGATGTGGAGGGAGCTCATACCAAAAAGAAGAAACCCATCATGGTGATGTGCGAGTGAGTTTTGTTGCATTTGTAATGAGTTGAGGAAATCAAACTGTTAGCCCGCTATATTGTGTGTGTGTGTGTGTGTGCGCATGCGTGCGTGCGTGTGTGCGTGCGTGCGTGTGTGCATGTATGTGTGTGTATGTGTGCCGCTGCGTGTGTGTGTGCGTGCATGCATGTGTTTGTGCATGGTGTGCAAATGTTTACATACAATACATAGTTGGTACTGATGTAGTATTACAATAATTTAGCATGACTTCAAATTCCATCATTGCTCATCTCAACTTCCCTTGCTAACAGTGACGGTATGGGGAGAAGTGGTGTGTTCATTTGTGCCATGTCTGAAGTTGAGAGAGTTAAAGTTGAAGGACAAGTTGATGTCTTTCAGACTATCAAAGGAATGAGAATACAGAGACCTCACATGGTGGATACTGCAGTATGTGTGTGTGTGTGTGTGTGTGTGTGTGTGTGTGTGTGTGTGTGTGTGTGTGTGTGTGTTGTGTGTGTGTGTGTGTGTGTGTGTGTGTGTGTGTGTGTGTGTGTGTGTGTGTGTGTGTGTGTCAGTGTTGTGGCAATTACAGCTCACAAGTAATCAATTACGATTACAATTACTTGGCTATATCAAGAACCCATTACCATTACCATTACTCCGCAGCTTCAAGTTATCAATTACCATTACAACTACTTTAAGCAATTACAATTACAATTACAATTACATAGTAGTTACATAAAATGAGAGTTAATTTTCATAAATAGTAATGTTTCGAATTCTTAGGTAGCATGCAACATCTTAGTGGATTTAAAATTTTGCTAGCCTGACTTAAAACACGTTCCACCAGTGTAGATGCTGCAGGCACAGTGAACACCTTACTTGCTAGCTTAGCAGGCTAAGGGTATTCAGTGGCTTTTAATTGCCAAAACTCAAGGGGGTTCTCTCAATTCAACCAGAACTCCCTCTTAATTGTCCACAACCTGATCTACATCAATTTCCACAAGTTGCCGCACCGCCTTCAGCTGGGAATTCCAGCATGTTTCATTCTTAGCAATTACTGTTTACCCAATAATTCTTCCACCTTCTCAATCACCAGAGTTGATCCCCAACAATGGCTAACAACTTGACCTGCCTTACATATCACTGCATATATACCTTATAACAATATATAATACCATACCCCTCATTGAGTAGAAATCTTTTCATATCCAGGGGAGCAAGGACAAATGTAATTGCATGTAATTGTGTAATTGTGCATCAATTACACAAAAAGTTGAATGTAATCAATTACCATTACAATTACTTCAGTGAAAAACATCTCAATTATGATTAAATTACAATTACCTAGAAATGTGTAATTGATTACAGCCAATTACAATTACCAATTACCATTACCACAACACTGGTGTGTGTGTGTGTGTGTGTGTGTGTGTGTGTGTGTGTGTGTGTGTGTGTGTGTGTGTATGCTTAAGTTTGTGTATGTGTGTATATGTTAGTTTTGTTTTAGTTAGCCAAAACTTTTCAATGACAACAGAAATGATAGCTTTAGTTATAGTATGCAGCCAATTTCTACATTTTAGTTATATAGTTACAGTTTTGCCTCGAAATGCAATTTATCTAGTTGATTAATCAAAGCAACATTGGTATATGTATGTGTGCACATGTGTGTGACCTCATGTTTTTGTGATATACATATGGTATAATCACACTAACTTTGTAGGACTTCATTTTCACAGATTTTGTGAACGACTTCAATTTACATGCAATAAATTCCTAAATACTTTCTCCTCCAAAAGAGAACACTTGCACAAATTTGTAATTATGAAAGACGAATAACAAATTCAAATGTTGGCTGTTGATTAGCGAAGTAGACATCCAACAAGAATTAGTGCGAGTACAGTATGTACATACAAACTATGAACTATGATGTTTTATAATAATATACAGGTATGTACGTTTGATTATGTACACAAAGGTATATTTTTGTAAGGATAGGGAATCAAAGTCATTTCATCACTCTTGTTACATGAATGTAACGTATTGATGTACTCCCCCTTTCCACTCACAGGAGCAGTACAAGCTTTGCTTTGATATTCTACAGAAGCATCTTGACTCGTTTGACACTTATGCTAACTTCAAGGTGGTCTGAAGTATAGATGCAATTAACTAGTTTTTCTTTCCGCTGAAAATTTTGAAAATTCGCTATATCAAAATGTGCTGTGTGTGTATGTGTGACATTTAAGCTCATTTGAAGCTAAAACCTCATTTATGATATTAATCATGTGTTATAATCATCCAGGACTATTATATATACATACGTATACGTGTGTGTATGTGTATTATGTGTGTGTGCATTACTCTTAGACTAATGATATTCTAAAAATAATACAATCTTTGGAAACAATTCTAGCAGATCAAATAAAGGGGATTGACCATTGAACAGTTTTACAAATGCACACATGTACATGCACATAATTACACATATCGGACATATAATATTATACTCACAATGTCATGTATTATAATTATAGGCCTGCATACACACACAAACGTGTAATATATTCATATAAAATATTATTATTAAAATGAAATGTAACTTATAGAATTACAATTAGGTATATAGCCTTACCAATATAAGCCTCTCCTGGAAAATTGAAGAAAAAAAGCTTCATGATCATTCTAGCATAAATAACATGTTCATGAGCAGTTGGTGCAGTGACTGCTGCTAGTGGTGCATAGTGTGTGGAGTCTGTAAACTGAGACGACAAACAAAACAACCCACTTCAACAGAAACACCGAGAAAGCACATGAATAACAGAGTATATTTGTATAGGATACTTCCAATCCCTACAACTGTGGGATGTGTGAATACACACAACATTGTATTGTCTGTTTGCAGAGTGGAAGCCATTTATGAGGCGGTGGATGAGGGCCCTTGTCCTGATGTAACTATGACAACAAGCCCAGCATATGAAGGAGTGAAAAATGATTGAATAGACTGTACTCTTACCTCCTGCTATCCTGGCTTGCTACGACTGTTGCAACAAGTATATGCCCACAGGCAGAGATAGTAGGCATTGTCTAGTGACACTATACGTCACACCCTTGTGAGCTATAGGCTGGTATAGTTGTATACATTTGTGTAATATTGGATTGGACTAGCAGGCCAGACCTACATACTGCATGATCCTTCAGATTAGTCAGGACATGTAATGCTGTCTGCTATTGTTTAGTCTTGATGACTTCTTAACACGAAAATGGTGATTAATTGTTTGCGATAAACTTGTGTAATGTTTTGTCTTGAAGTACACAAGAGCTTTGTTGTCCTCACATATCAATACCAGGTTTGGTGATAGTATTATACGTTGAGCTCTAGACTTTGTGTCTTCCATAAACAATAGTGAAATCAATATAGACCAAGTGTTTGATGATAATACATGGTAGCTTTACTTGACTGTAACTCTTCAAACAAATCTGCAGACTGTAACTATGGAAAAGTGACTGTTAACTTTACAGGTGACAATATTTTTTCCTTTATGTAATTTTAAGCACTCATGAGCAAAGAAGGAAATTTATGCATACAGTAACTTTAGAAATTTATATTAACGGATAATAATATTTAATTTAATAAAATATGTACATTGTTCAGTTATAATGCATGGTTGAACTGCATAACAGCAATATAATATTGTTATATTAATGCATATGCCTGGCACCTCCTTTACAGAAACAGTTACTGTGCTTAGTATAATATATAGTAGCACCCTCACAGAAGTTATCCCAAGGTTAGGTAAACTCATGAACACCATAAATGTTCCAGTACCCGTAGTACACGTTGAGGAACTTCTTATTCTTTTTCTAATTAGTGTTATTATGTCATCTTCATTGGTAGTCTGGTCAGCTAGACCGTCACTATGAGGCGCCCAGGGCGAAGAGAGGTAGGGATAACTAGCTAGACTACTTCATGCCGTTCTCATGTCTTATGACTATACGCACGGTTGCATTCGAGTATATGACATCACGCACACATGCCCGTTTACTTATTATGAAGACGCGTTTATATAATCACACGTGTACTATTATGGGATATACAAACACTGGTACTTGACGCACATATCCCTAGCTCTCTACCATTCGACGCCAGAGGGTTTGTATTGTAGAGATTACGGATAAAGCAGGAATATTTTGGTAACAGAATAGACATATCACACCGGGAGTCAAGTAATAGAGTCTCTGGAATTAATCGGGACATCATATCGGGCTGTGCAGTACAACGTTGGATGTGTTTCCTTTGAGTAAGTGTGTGACAGTTAATCTTGAAGCCAACAGAGATCAAATGAAGAGGGAGAGTTTCCTCTTACTGAGTGTACTTTTCGTCCCCGTCTTGAGCCGTAAGTTAACTTATAGAGATTTGTCTGCATTATAATGTCCAATTACAAATATCTGATTCAACAAAATTGATAGGTAACAATGAAATGAAAATTGAAGGTTGTCAATTTCTTTGAAACCTGGAGCGAAGATGTACATGTAAATTTGCTAGCTTTACCTAAAGGTACATTTTGTTTTCAAGTCCATTATTCTTGCGCCTTGCCTTTCTGACCGTTTATTTGCGATAATTGTTACGCACAGCCGGATCGACCTCGAAAGAGACTCTTCTCGAAACTTCCCCATCATACGAACAGTTTGATATGTACTTGACAGTAGCCGAAATAACCCGAAAGGAAACGATCCGTTCGGTAGTTCTCGTTTAGAACCGGTATGCCCTTATAATACGGCTTATTGAAAGCTCCTTCTATGAGTTGTGAGCGCTTATGAAAGTGCTCTGAATAAGGATTCAGATCCGAAGGATGTTAAACTGTAACAGAGCATGCATAGTGTATGCATGTACATGTTTGTATAATCTTTGTGTTTCGTATTAATATTCGATTCAATCATGCAGAAGAATCACTCTCCGCGGTCCAAGATGTCACTATCACTAGAAGTGAAGAAGGTTCATCTCCAGCTTTGAGAGTGTCATGGAGTGCAGCTTCTGCTGTGTCATCAAGTAGACAAGGATCATACAGTGACCGAGTGCAGAGAAATGCTTGTAAAGGTAAGTGGTTTGTATGGTATGTTACCCTAACCCTATGTGTAACGTAAGATTTCTTCTAACATGTATTGTATTTACTATTTTTATAATCATTATGGCACGAAGTTATGATTATCATATTATAGTACATTTAAAGCACGAATAGTTAAAAGCAGATCAAAAGATGTCTGCCTAAAGAGTGCTCGTATGCATGTTGAATTGGTAAATGTATCAATATGCTCAATTGCATATTATTGTAGTAATCCTTAAAAGTGCGAGTTCAACTTCCATCATGATGCTTGTAACCAATGCATGTATGTGGGATTATAATTAGTTGATGTGTAACTTAATGTGAGGTTATTTCCATTCAGTTCCTTCCAGACCAACATTGCTTGGAGTTCACTATAGACTATACCTCCCTTCTGGGGTTGGAATATCTGTATCCTGGGGAGCTCCTCAAAGTGACTGTCCCATCACTTCTTATGAGGTTCAGTACAAGATCAGCAGTGACACTAGTTGGAGTACACCACCAGTGTCAACATCATCACTATCAAGGAAACATAACTGGAGAGGGCTATCTCCTAACACTAGTTATGATGTTCGAGTGAGAGCTGTTTCAGCAGCTGGTAAAGGAGCATGGAGTGATGTAGGACAAGTAACAACACCTGGAGGTATTCAACAAACACAATATGTATTTCTTAAACTATGAAAACACTGCATGGTTTACCTCCACTTTTGTGCCACAATATTACATTAATTTGTAAATTTGCACTCATTGCATTCTGCTCCACTAATAATGGTAACCAACAGACCATTCACATGTTCAAACAAGTTTTACATTATTAAAAAAACGGGATTAGATTGTGTGAATAATTATTATAATTATACTCCCGTATAGCCAGAAGTATTAGTGAGGAATTTATATTGGTGATTTTGCAATTTTCGAAACTAACAATAGTCTAATTAATTCCACCAATTAATGGCACAGAAACACATAGCCTCATGATGCAATTGTTTCTATATTCAATCGTATTATATTTATAGGCTATGAATATAATTATAACCCACCTGAAAACAATCGCCAAAGTTTAAATTAGCCCCAAATTGTCAAATATTATATTATACGGAACACTATTATATTATTACAGTGGAACCTGTTAATCCAGACTCTGGAAAAAGTGGACACCTGCATGTAACGGACATTAAACTATTGTCCCAAATCTATCTCCATTTAAAACTGATATTTAGGCACCTGAATAATCTGGAAACCTCTGTATTCCGTAATCAGGACAGCCATTTACAGTCCCGTTACATCATTAGTTTGTAAAATTATCTGCATATTCCGGACAGTGCTACATAATAATTATAATTCTTAAAACTGACAAGAATGCATTGTCAAGCAAAAACAACATATCTATCGAATACATAGCTTGGCTATTGTTCAATTCTATCGAGAGCTTCTCTCAATCTTTTGAGATACTTCTTCTCTACACAATTGCAATATTAATCATGAATTCAGCATCATGGCCTTTAGCCCCCCCCCCCAATTGCCAAACCATTCCTTCGCCTTATGGCACAACTGTTTCTTTATTTGGACATATTATATTCATCGGCTATTTAATATAATTATAACCTGCCTGAAGACAATTGCTAAAGTTTAAGTTAGCCCGAAATCGCCAAATATTCTTCAAAATTTCTGCATATACAGTAAATTTAAAACTATATTGCAAATTTTGATTGGAACCTTTCTTTCTCTTCATAAGTTCCTGGTCCAGTACGATCCCTCTCAGCTACCCCTGTAGCAGTAGATGGTTCACCATCATTACATGTCAGATGGAGTCCTCCTGTGGACAAGGCTGGAGGCGGTTTAACATACAGACTGAGAGTGGTTCCTCCTAATGTCACCATATCAAGACCAACAGGAGCTACAGTGTACCTTGTAAGAGGTCTGAGGGCTAATACTAGGTATACAGTGTATGTCAGTGCTAGGTCATCGGGACCATATGGACCTGAAGTATTTGCTGTGAATACCACACTAGGAAGTGAGTCACTGTAGGATTTGATTTGTCAGACGATACCAGATGTACATTGAATATTACACTATCAATAAATGTTAAAATAAAAAAAGTTAATTGTTTTTATCTAAAAGCTTTCTCATTTCCTTTGACAAGGTCCTGGTCCAGTACGATCTCTCTCAGCTACCCCAATAGTAGTGAATGGTGTACGAACATTACGTATCAGATGGAGTCCTCCTGTGGACAAGGCTGGAGGTGGTTTAACATACAGACTGAGAGTGGTTCCTCCTCATGTCACCATATCAAGACCAGTGACAGCTACAGAGTACAATGTGATAGGTCTGAGGGCTAACACTAGGTATACAGTGTATGTCAGAGCTGTGTCTGTTAGAGTTTATGGACCCGAAGTGTCTATTTCTACTATCACAGTAGGAAGTGAGTCACTGTAGGATTTGATTAGTTTGATGATAGCAGATTTTCAGTGAATACCTTCCACTTTCAATAAATGAAAAGTTGTTTTATCTAATAGCCTTTCCATTTCCTTTCACTAAGATCCTGGTCCAGTACGATCCCTCTCAGCTACCCCAATAGTAGTGAATGGTGTACAAGCATTGCGTATCAGATGGAGTCCTCCTGTGGACAAGGCTGTAGGTGGTTTAACATACAGACTGAGAGTGGTTCCTCCTCATGTCACCATATCCAGACCAGTGACAGCTACAGAGTACAATGTGAGTGGTCTGAGGGCTAACACTAGGTATACAGTGTATGTCAGAGCTGTGTCCTTGGGAGTGTATGGACCTGAAGAATCTGATGTTGGTACAACAGGAGGAAGTGAGTGCATGATTATTTCATAATCTCCTATTGCTCATATTAATCATTGCAATCACTCCTTAAGAGTAATTTTTAATTGTTTTACACTGTTCCGTTATATTCAATATCTGTAACATTTTCCCGCATTCACAGCATTACAATTTTGACAGAACTTTCATAGCAATGTTGTATCCATATATCTCAGTAAAACATCCAGTGCAGATTTGGTATAAAATCAGGTGCTGTTTTAAATCATCATTTGACCATTCTTTCTTAGTGTAGAGGATTGTGCTGGTGCAAATAGGAATCATATAACATCAGTGGTCGTTAACATTATTCATAGTTACACCTCAAAAAAGTGCATGGACCTGCCTAATACAAATGTTAATCCTACGGTGTCACTAACTGAATATATAACTAATCTTCCCCCCATTCCACGAAAAAGTAAAATAGGATGTAATTGACGGGAATATGAGGACAGTGTCAACATGTGAAACTACCATAATTGCAATGAAAACTCCATCTATTTTAATGGAATGTCATTCTTAGGCAATTAAAAACCATTTAACCATCAAATTTGAACAATATAGTAATAAGTAGAGAATCAATGTTATGATGTCCATGTCTAATTCTTGACACACTTTATTTCATGCTTTGTATCTCCTCCAAAGGACCACCTGGTTTCACAGTGACACAGCTTACTGGTCAACGATTGTCCACTTCATCTGTTACCTTGAGGATATCTCCCTCAGTTGGTAGTCAGTATGTGGTGTTCTACAAAGAAGATAGACAGCAGTTCACCAAACACCCAACCACATTCAGCTCTGCTAACAATGTGGTCATTACTGGTCTCCAGTCCAACACTGGATACACAATGAGGGTGCAAGCCAGTAATGACTACGGGTCAACCAACAGCTCTGATGTTGACGTGTACACTTTACCAGAAGGTATGGATGTGTAAATCTAGTTGGGATTTTGGACTGCGATGTTTCCAACTGCTGTGGGGAGAATTTGTTTGGATTTGGAAGTGTTGAGAAATGCAGTCTGGTGAAAAGTAGAATTTTTCACCAGACTGTATTTTCAATCCAAATGGATTTTCCCAACAAACATGCGAATATCTATCTGTACATGGGTACAGGTTTGTTTATGTTTGTATGGAAGTACAATAGCACCACCATGACACCTTGGTTTTGCAAAATATCAGATCCTTGTAAACAGATGGTGATTTGCATAACTAACTTAATGCATTATTTGATATTAATTCATGCACCTTGCCCTTCCATGTAGGTCCCACAGACTTGATCCTATCTCCGTTGTCCTCACCATCTGTCTTATGTAGTTGGACACCTCCTGTGAACCACAGGAAGACACCACTCATGTATGCTGTGTCTCATGGACAACCTGGAGCAGTCTCTACTGCAGAGACCAGTTTGACACTAACTGAACTTCAGCCATACAAAGAGTACACCATATCAGTGAAGGCTCAGAATAGAAGAGGATCCAGTGTACCTGTGACTGGTACAGTTAGGACATACAGTGACAGTGAGTTATGTTCTTCAAAATGAAAAATGAAAATTTGCATTTTCAAAATACTTTTGTACATATCACAGCTCCATCAGGACAGCCACAAAGGATAACCAGTAGTGCAAAAGGGACATCTTGGATTGAGATAATATGGAAGATCCCTTCAGCTGGTGGTAGGAATGGGATTATCATCAACTACATCATTGACCTGTCATCAAGAGCTAACAGGATCATTGCTGTTGTACAGACCCCCACCTTCAGCACTCCAGAGAACCTCTACTACAACATCACAGGGCTGAGTGCAGGTAGTGAGTACACAGTGAGGGTGGCTGCCTCTACTGTGAATGGGACGGGACCTTTTACTGGAGAAGTGAGCATCAGTACATTGGATGATGGTGAGTAGTTAGCATACATTGTATTGTAGGAGATTTGTGAATCACAATAACAGAATCTCAGTTATAATGACGTAGTAACTAATTGAAATGAATATGACATTGTCCATTTTTTCAGTTCCTGGACAAGTAAGAAATTTGATTTTTGAGGTTATCCCACAATCTGAAGGAAGTGTCAGGATCACCTGGGTAGCACCTGCTGTTACTAATGGAGATATTGAGAGCTATGAGGTGACCTATGGTATACTTGATGGTACAGACATGAAGCTCACAGTTTCCAACCCACCAGTAGTGTTGACTAATCTGAGTGAGTCCATATAAGTGTAAATTGAAAACAGTCTAACACAACTGGTGAAGTGTCTCTGCTATTCTCACAGCTGGTCAGACTCCATATAGAGTAGGTGTTAGAGCTGTTACAAGTCAGGGGTTTGGAGGAGCTACATCCATTGTTGTGTTTTCCAGTGAAGGAGGTGAATTTACTGCTTGATCAATCTGTACGTGTAACTATCCTTCATTGTACTTAACAATCTGATTTATTCACCACCACATCAGTTCCAACCAAAGCTGTTGATAGTGTCACTGTTGAGTGGACAACTACCAGTTCTGTGCTTGTCGCCTGGACACCACTCTCCTACGTTGAAGCTAGGGGTTTCCCCCTTTACCTCATCACATACACGTCAGATGACAGTAGCACTTCCGGAAGGGTCAACACTACTTCTTCAAGTGTAGCCATTATAGGATTGGACCCTCAGTATGTGTACATCTTCACAGTTCAAGTTTCAACTGGGAATGGGAAGAATAAGGGCGACACAGAATATGGTAAGTATGTTCTATAATTAGAGATATTTTACCAATTTTCTGCCTGATGCACAGTGTTGTAAGTTCCACCAGTCCTGTCACTGGTGGGGATATACTTAGTTACTTATCAGGTACACATAAGATTTTTGAATATTTTTGGACTATTTGAAGTATTGCTGGATTCTCATTATTGGTTTCTCTCCACTAAACTTGACTTTTCTACTCTCAAAGTTGAATACAATGAGACGTTATGAAATGGCCAATTATCCAGTTTTAATCACTTAGTAATCACTAATCACTGAAAACAGAAAGGTTTTAATGTACAAAGAGATGTAAATACAATGATAGGCATCCTGATTGTACATATTGTATGATTTGTCAGAGTATTTTTGCCATTACAAGTCATGTATAATATTAGGCGCTTCACATTATAATACACTATTCCGCAAAACATGGTAGACAGATTGATTATAATAACAGATTTATAAAGCTTCCTGACTGACCTGTAGTGTGTCATTGCAAACACAAATTATATTAGCAAATTTGTGTATACCAATTTCTGCTGTTGTAGAGGACATATTACAATAGAAATTTTATGTCATGTTTAATATTAATTTTTGTCCTCACAGTATTAACAAAACGTTCCGTGTGTCAGTCTCAGGATGATAATTCAGCTGCTGGTGTGGGTGGGTTCTTTGGTGGGATAGCAGTTGGTGCAGTGACTGTGCTGCTTGTGGTGGGAATAGTATGTGGAGTGTGTAAACTGAGACAACATCCAAAACAACCCACTACAAAGCAACCACCGAGCAAGTAAGTACATGCAGTGTGTTTCAAAGGGGTGCCATCCAATCAGTACAAATACAATACACCTTGTTTCATGTGAATAGAACTATGTAGTGTTGTATGGCATTCTCACATGCAATCCCTACAACTGTGGGATGTGTGAATACACACAACATTGTTATTGTATGTTCACAGAGTGGAAGCCATATATGAGGCAGTAGATGAGGGTCCTGATGTAACTATGACAACAAGCCCAGCATATGAAGGAGTGAAAATTAATTGAATAAACTGTGTGTGTGTGTGTGTGTGTGTGTGTGTGTGTGTGTGTGTGTGTGTGTGTGTGTGTGTGTGTGTGTGTGTGTGAGTGAGTTTGTGTGTTACATGTAATGTGTGAGGACTCTTACCTCCTGCATATCCCGGCTTGCTACGACTGTCGCAACAAGTACCCACAGCTGGAGACAGGAGGCATGGTCTAGTGACACTATACGTCACACCCTTGTGAGCTATTAGGCTGGCATAGTTGTATGCATTTGTGTAATATTGGATTTGACTAGCAGGCCAAACTAACATACTGCATGATTTACCATGTACATGTGAGTTGTCTGTTATTGTTTGGCCTTGATAACATCTTGAAATGAAAATGGTGATAAATTGTTTGTGATAAGCTTGTGTAATGTTTTGTCTTGAATCGCACGGGCTTTGTTGTCCTCGCAAATCAATACAGATTTGGTGGTATAGCTATGTGTTGACATTTGTCTTCCATAAACAATAATGAAATCAATAAAATATAGACTTTGATGATAATACATGGTAGTTTCACTAGACTGTAACTCTCCAAACAAATCTGCAGACTGTAACTACGGAAAAGTGACTGTTAACTTTACAGGTATATGTGACAATTTTTTCCTTTATGTATTTATTAAGCACTCAGGAGCAAAGAAGTTTATACATATCATAACTTTTGAAATGTATGTATTGACAGATAATAATATTATGTCCAGTGTCCAGTTATAATGCATGGGTGAACTGCATCATAGCAATATAATAGTGTTATATTAATGCATACACCGGGCACCTACTTAACAGAAACAGTTACTGTAACTAGTATATATAGTAGCACCCTCGCCAAAGTTATCCCAAGGTTAAGTAAACTCATGAACACCATAACTGTTACTGTAACAGTACCCGTAGTACACATTGAGGAACTTCCTATTCTATTTTTTATCATTAAATTTTATTGTTGTATTATTATGTCATCTTCATTGGTAGTCTGTTCAGCTAGACCGTCATTATGAGGCGCCCAGGGCGAAGAGAGGTAGGGATAACTAGCTAGACTAGCTACCTCATGCGGTTCTCAGGTCTTATGACTGTACGCATGGTTGCATTTTAGTATATGACATCACGCACACATACACGTTTACTTGAAGACGCGTTTAATATAATACGTGTACTATTATGGGATATACAAACACTGGTACTTGACGCACATATCCCTAGCTCTCCACCATTCGACGCCAGAGGGTTTGTATTGTAGAGATTACGTATAAAGCAGGAATATTTTGGCAACAGAATAGATATATCACACCGGGAGTCAAGTAATAGAGGCTCTGGAATTGATCGGGCGGTGCAGTACAACGTTGGATCTGTGTCCTTTGAGTCAGTGTGTGGCAGTTAATCTTGAAGCCAACAGGAATCAAATGAAGCGGGAGAGCTTCCACTTACTGAGTGTACTTTTCGTCTCCGTCTTGAGCCGTAAGTTAACTTGACAATGTAAAAAAATAGGTAACAATGAAATGATAATCGAAGGTGGTCAATTTAGCGAAGATGTAATTTTGCTAGTTTTTTAAAAGGTACATTTTGTTTTCAAGTCCGTTATTCTTGCGCCGTGCCATTTTGACCGTTTATTTGCGATAATTGATAAGCACAGAAACTCTTCTCGAAACTTCTCCATCATAATAACAGTTTGATATCTACTTAACAGTAACCTAAATAACCCGAAAGGAAAGGATCCGTTGAAATGGTAGTTCACTTTATGGACCTGTATGTTCTTATTCAATGCCGCTTCAAGGGGTTGTGAGTAGCGATTCCAACGATATTGTAGGGGTCTAACTAAATATAAAATAATACCTAACTCCTAATTTATATTTTTATGTACGACGAGAATTTATCTCTTGGTACGATTTTAAGTGAAGACGTGAGCTTATTAAGATAGCTTTAATTGTATTTTCTTTTTTCTACTTTCCATTATCGGCGAAATTAGCGTACATTCCAACAAAGAGTTGGTCTCTTTGCAGTATTGTGCGCGAACTGCTACACATTCAACTTATAAACTGCTATCGTTCGTTTCTGTCATAGTTGGACTTTGTTTAACTGTTGTATTCGAGGTTGTGCCTAAAATGCGGACCGCCCACGCGGACCGCGGACCTGTACTTTAGTATAGCGACACCAATTAGCGCCCATAACTGACTAAAATGCGGACCCGCAGACTCACTGTTTAGCAATTAACCGCATAACAGACTAGTTTCCCAATGTATTGTTGTCGATGTAATAAATCCGCCAAGTGCCGTAACTGCATATGTGTTAAATCTGATTCAGTAGAGATGCATCAACTGTCAACCTGGACACCTCGGAAAATACTGTATCCAGCCTGACTCGAATCAGCCTGACACAACCTTTCCTATTGCAAATGCTAGGGACAAACAGCCTACAAACGACGATGACGCCAATGAACAGCCTATCTTGAATGAACAGTCTGTTATCTATTTAAAATTTCTAGTAAGCAGGGAAAAACTTTGTTCATGAAACAGTATGGTTATTTCAGTTGTATGCAGATTCGTCTGCAATGGAAAGTTTCGCTGAAAGCAGTGATGATTTTGGCACACTCCATCCACCGTCTGCATACCCCGTCCGCATAATCAGTCCACATTTTAGGCACAACCCGTATTCGAATCCTTTCAATTCGATCTTCAGCATTGAAAATCAAGGATTTTGATTTGGTTATATATTCACATGATATAAACCCATGGTGTAGTTTATGTTTATGCTATGTCATCTGAACATTGTATATACCACATATTTTGTGTTCACTATAATACTTGCCGTTTTCTTTGCGCTGATTTCAAAATAATTGATCATAGATATGATCACATGCATACGCGAATACGATTTATTATTATATTCATGTACTTAATTTTAGTATGATGAGCCACGTGACCACGGGTGGTTATTGCAATGAATATCATTATCAGGTTAGACTCATACCGCAAATCGGTCGTCTTTTGAAGCACATATATTGATTTCTACTGAACCGATTGTCATCGAATACAAACTATAGAATTTCTTAGATCTTCTAAAAGATGAATACAGTAGACCCTCGATTATCCGGACCCCTTCGGTCACAACAAATTTCTAGGTGTCCGGATAAGTGAAATCGTCCAGATAACTGAAATTACAGTTTGTGCACACATGCATTATTGAAAATCATTAATCTTAATCATTGCATGCAAATCACATGATTATTGAACATTCCCACTGAAAACAAATTGTATTAACAACAAATTTTATGTTTTCTGAATAATAAAGTAGTCTAACTTAGTTTAGCAGGTACATCTTCAGGGTTAGCAGGTACATTATCTGAGATGGTAGTGGATTCTTGATCATCAGAGTGACTAATTCTAACTCTTAATCCCCTCCAAATACCATACCCACAAGACGCTAAGGGTTCTGGTCTCTTTTTCTTTTTTTTTTTTTTTTTTTTTTTTTTTTTTTTTTAGCACGAACCTGATTATTGAAACCGGATAATCGAGGGTCCGGATAACCGAGGCCCGGATAATCGAGGGTCTACTGTATTAGAATAAAAATGCCTAAATAAGAATTTTAATAATTTCTCTGTAATCGCTATAGTTATGGCTTAAAACTGCCATATTAACCTTTTTGTGGTAATTACGGCAATGATCGACCACGTATGAGAGGAGACAATCCTCGAGCTCCCCATTATAGGAACAGATTGATATGTACTTATAACTGCTATAAATTACCCCAAAGGAAATGCTCCGTTCACTTTTCCGAACCTTGTCAGTGAGACACTTATAAATCTCTTATGACTAGATAATGTATCAAGTTTTGCTATTATAAGAATTCGAATCAATAATTATTAATTGGCTATATCATGAATATACAGAACAATCACCCTCCAAGATACAAGGTGTCACTGTCATTAGAACTGTACAAGGTTCATCTCCAGCTTTGAGAGTGTCATGGAGTGCAGTCAATGGAAGTGGTATCACCTACACTGTATGTTACAGTACAAATAGAGGATCACAGTCTGATCCACCACCTGGTGCTAACTGTAGTACTAGTGGAATCACTGGTACATCTACCATACTGGGTCCACTTAGTGGAAACACTACCTACTACATCTGGGTGAGAGCTGTTTCATCTGGTAGACAAGGACCATATAGTAACCGAAAACAACAAAAAGCTTGTAATAGTAAGTGGTATAAAATTCTATGATTATAATGTATAATGTATAATCCATGATAATATACACTAATGAGCTTCCTTTTCATTATTAAATTGGCATTGCTTTTTGAAAACACTCTATGGTGCTGAGTACGAATACAGTGTGTTAAATTTATTGTTTCTTCAAAAAAATGTGTGAAGAGGCAAAAGCTGTTCAAGTTAGCTGCATAGAAACAATGGTTCCAATCTCATGTTAAAAATTCAAGTGATACATTAGGTAAATTAATATAATATTCAATCTTGTTTGTTTTGTTCAGTCCCTTCCAGACCTACAATACTTACAGTTGCCCCTACAACACACTCCCAGTTGGGATTTGGACTATTTGTATCCTGGAAAGCTCCTCAAAGTGACTGTGACATCACTTCTTATAAAGTTCAGTACAAGATCAGTAGTGACACTAGTTGGAGTACACCACTGGGATCTGTACGACCACCATTGAGACGTTATGACTTGAGAGGACTTTCTCCTAAGACTAATTACAATGTTCAAGTCAGGGCTGTTTCTAAAGCTGGAAATGGAGAATGGAGTGATGTGAGACAGGCAACAACACTTGGAGGTATGTACATACTAGTGTATAACTTCTCTGAATATTGCAAGTTCCCTTTCCTTAACATATTTCAAGCTCCTGGTCCAGTACGATCCCTCTCAGCTACCCCAATATTAGTAGAGGATATGCCAGCAATAAGTGTCAAATGGAGTCCTCCTGTGGACAAGGCTGGAGGTGGTTTAACATACAGACTGAAAGTGGTTCCTTCACATGTCACCATATCAAGTGGATTGAAGGCTACAAAATACAATGTGACAGGTCTGAGGGTTAACATTAGGTATACAGTGTATATCAGTGCTGTGTCTGCAGGATTGTATGGACCTGAAGTCCCAACTTATGCTACAACCGTAGGAAGTGAGTGTTGTATTAATGATTAGAAGGTCTAACTTGGTCAGTAGGTACTTAGAAGGTAACATCATATCTGTGGTTCCGATCAGAGGTACTTTCTATCAGAACCGGTTGACATAATATGCATGAACTAGAGACAGCCTGAAAGTGTAGTTGTTGTCTAGCCAAGGGTATATATGTAATAGTAACTGATGTACTTACTACGCAATACTTAATTTATATTGTAAACTTTGTATCTCCTCCAAAGGACCACCTAGTTTCACAGTGACACAGTTTACTGGTCAACGATTGTCCACTTCATCTGTTACCTTAAGGATATCTCCCTCAGTTGGTAATCAGTATGTGGTGTTCTACAAAGAAGATGGACAGCAGTTCACCAGACACCCAACCACATTCAGCTCTGCTAACAGTGTAGTCATTACTGGTCTCCAGTCCAACACTGGATACACAATGAGGGTGCAAGCCAGTAATGACTACGGATCAACCAACAGCTCTGATGTTGACGTATACACCTTACCAGATGGTACGTATATGTTCATTATAATAATATTGGCTAATTGTCTTGTTGGTAACAACCAGTATTAATTAATATCACTTTACGTATAATAACAATTGTATTATATACGTATGCTACTCTTATTAATTACTAACCTGTAGTAGTTTGTTGGTCTACATATACACCTTGCCCTTCCATGCAGGTCCCAAAGACTTGATCCTATGTCCGTTATCCTCAACATCTGTCTTGTGTAGTTGGACACCTCCTGTGAACCACAGGAAGACACCACTCATGTATGCTGTGTCTCATGGACAACCTGGAGCAGTCTCTACTGCAGAGACCAGTTTTACACAAACTGGACTTCAGCCATACAAAGAGTACAACATATCAGTGAAGGCTCAGAATAGAAGAGGACCCAGTGTACCTGTGACTGGTACAGTTAGGACATACAGTGACAGTGAGTTGTTTTTGAATTCCTGAATGCTTTTAATCTTGCATATGAATTTATGTAGCTGTATATTTAAAATTTACTGTGTAGCTGCATGGTAATGTTAGCTATTTTTCATCACCTCCTGCTTTGTATCAGCCTTGTCTATGCAGTGTGATAGTGCACATACCATTGCGTCATATTAGATCAAACAAAGTTGGTTGATGGCATCACTGTCAAGAGAACATCAAACAGTTCTGTTCTTGTCGCTTGGATACCAGTGGAGATGAATTCTGATGAGACTGGGAGACTCTTCTCATACATTGTCACCTATACTCCCTTGGATGGAGGTAGTACTGGCAGTGTCATCACAAGCACAAACTCTGTTACCTTAACAGGACTGAATTCAGGAGTTGCCTATGTCATATCTGTTCTGGTAACAACTTCCAAAGTGGTGAACAAAGAAGACCTCACTCCTGGTATGTACCGAGATGATGTAATATTCATATATTAACCAGGCAGCTGAGTGCTCAATGTTGTAAGGGGGAGTGATTTTTCATTAAATTTTCATGTACAGGACCAATCCCAGCAGGAGCCATAGTTGGTGTTTTACTTGCTATTATTCTGATTGGGACTGTAGCCATTGCAGCTGTGATGGGCTTTCTATGGTGAGATGTTTTGCAAGACAGAAATGTATGATACACTTGTATGAAATTGTGTGTATTATCATTGCCTGTATCATGTCTTTTCTGTAAGAATATGCATGTACCTACATATGCGTGCTGTCCTTTCAGAATAAGTATATGTACTTATCCTGTATAATATATTCAATACATCTTTCTTGAGCTTGGTTAATTATGACTAGTAAAATGTGGCAAACATCTCATTACAGTATCAGATTCTATGGATATATTGAAACCTAGGTGATATACGGATATTTGCAATCCATTCCATTCAGTGTTAAGAAGAAAAAACCTCCAGTGTGTCTCTCAGGTGGGATGACTAAAGTACAAGGAGTACGCCATACCCTAAAGAGGAAACAGAAGGATGAGGATTATGAGATGCAGCCACAACCTGAAGTAGCCTACTACCAATCATGTGAGCTGAGGATGTCATCCTTGCATGAGAGTAACTTTACAGTACACACATGTAGACCTAAATATTGTATTCTACTCAAGTATGCATTTATTATATATACACATACATAATATAGTAGGTATATAGCCAAAGGGCAGTCTATAATAATGTGTACTCAGTATGAGGTGTGGATCTGTGAAGAATATATGGGAATTGTTCATGTGTATATCTACATACGTACATACATTTTGTGTATGTACGCATGTGTATATATATATATATCCATTACACATTATACATTATACATTATTACACATATACACATTCAGTTGTATGTATATACCCTGCACTCTCCCCCCACACATAGTGACAGTTGGCTCCCTTGAACCCATACCACAAAGCAGCTTCAGTGTTCATGTCAAGGCCATGCACATGGAGAGAGACAGTGGCTTCGAGAGAGAGTACCAGGTGAGGGATACACTGTTCACACATTCTACAACAATGTGCTTCACATGTAAGGGATATTGCCATAGCAAAATTGAACCAAACAAATGCCTTATCGGTCATGTTATGTAGTTGTGGTCAGGTATTTACATAAACAACATAATTTCATGATAAGACAGTATACAGTGCAACTAAGTAGTAGTGAATATTATGGATGTCGTGTGTGGTGGTCAATATAATACTGATATTTGCATTTCCACACTGTGTACTTTAAAGCAACATATATTTACTTGTCATTTTCATTGTTTTCATGAAAATAACTAAACACAACTTGCACACTATGCTGTTCAATTATAGACCATTGTCAATGATCCTAATGGAAGTGCTGAAATAGCCATGGAGAACAGACTGAAGAATCGTTACCTCAACATACACACTTGTGAGTTTTGCGTGTATGGGCTTAGATATTCGACTAGGGTGGTTACATCACATGACTAGCACCCTAGATGGAAGTGAATGAGCTGCATCACCGTGAAAAAATACACAAGCGTGTATATTACAAGCCAAGTAAATATTTAGCGGGTATTGTAGAGGACTTTCTTCCATGTTTTAGATTATGCAATCATGTGTTTCAATTAGCATTTGCTGCTTATTCATCTGAGTGACAGGTGTACGACAGTGAAGGGGTTTGAAACAAGATTTGTCTCATTTAACAAGTTTTAAGTCCAGCGACGACAAAACGAACTTTTGATGGACACGTAGGGCAATTGTATGCTTCTTTCTATCAATGTTTTTCTTCATAGCCTTTGAAATGGCTTTGTATTTGGTACAACAAGGTTTTTGGACCATAAATAATATTTTCAGTCGTTTGTGACCACAAGACAACATATTTACATGGAATTTACAATAAGTGTGTGCGCCACTGGATATTGCTCACAGATTCTCTCCTTATTTGGAATAAAGAGCTGTCTCTGATTTCATCGTCATCCTCAGAAATCAATTAAAAGTTAACACAGTTCATTTTTTTATACAACAGTATAAATTCAATACTTCTTTTCCAATCCAGTACCTAGCTATAGCATGTTAGTCACTTGACTTGTGATGTAAACGCTAGTCACATATCTATGGTATGGGTGTATGGTGTGGGTTGTGTTTGGGGTGTGAGTGAGTGGGTTGTGTTTTAGAATGTGTGTAGGTGGGTTTGTGTTGAGTGTGTGTGGGTTCTTGTGTGTGTGTGTGGCTGTGGGTGTGGTATGGTATCAGTTTGCCACTTCCTACAAACAGGTGTGTGAGTGTACAACTGTTACAATACATTTCCATAAATATTAAATGTGCGTATTTTATATTAGTTGAAGTTTTGGTGGATTGTTATTTTAGGAGTGCTTCAATATACATTCCCACCCGCTATACTGTGATATTACAATAAGGAGTAGAAAATTAAATATTCTCTTTGTAACTCCAGATGATCACTCCAGAGTGGTATTGAGTTCTCCTGACGAAGACGGAAGTGACTATATTAATGCCTCATATATTGATGTGAGCATTTTTGGTATCGACACACATTTAACCTAAGTGTACTTGTGTAATGTGCATACTAAAGTATAACAAACCTTATGACTAGGCATACACACATAAAAACACACACATACACTCACACACACACACACACACACACACACACACACACACACACACACACACACACACACACACACACACACACACACACACACACACAAACACACACACACACACACATACACAGTCACACACACACAAGAGTAAAACAAAAACGTATGTCTATGTCACACATGCACACATATACACAGACATATGCACACATACACACATACATGCAGACACAAATCTCTATAAACAATTGTATAATATTATATTACATAGGGATATGAGAAAAAGGATGCCTACATTGCTAGTCAAGGTGATCTATTTGGTGTCATGAGTTATGATGCATTATAGAGATTGGCAACTATATACCCAGGTACTTATCTAGTACATATATATGTATTACTAAACCTTTCCACACCTTATAAGCTTGCTTCAGTGGATTCTCACATATTGTAAGGGTTTGGCTACTACTATTATACCTCGCAGTACATTGTCCTGTGTCAAATGATACTGAGAATACTGGTACCTAGGGATTGAGTAAGTCCAGTGTAGACTTGTTATTGGATGTCAGGATGCCCAACCTTAATCAGCCATGAGTTGTGATAGTGAGTTTCTGATGAATTTGATTGGTTGCTCCCGTGGTTTGTTGATGGTAAACCCCAACCGCTTCCATTAATCAATGTAAATTTTCACTTTGTGAATTTTGTTACCATAGCAATGATGGATTCTTTAATCCCAGGACCAATTGTTGAAACAATTTCAGACTTTTGGGAGATGGTTTGGGAACAGAAATCCCCAGTTATTGTGATGTTGACTAAGGTTGAAGAGAAAGGAAAGGTAAGTATGCATGAATGCTATCACTGTTTTTGGGGGTACTTTTGAAGGGTGGTATGTTAAAGATTAACTCCACTGTATAATTTAAGCACAATAGTAATTTACTATAAAAATGATAAACAGTTAAATATTCACTGTTATATAATTAGTATCTTAAAGGCTACATTTAGTCTATTGATACTTGTAAAGGCATGAAATGTGCATTTTGTGTTCTTTTCAGGTCAAATGTGAGCAGTACTGGTACGAGGAGTTGGACAAACCCTACGAGTTGGGAAGAAATCTCACTGTGACCACCAGGTCCCACAAGGCTATGGCTGACTATGAGATGCGTAACATCAGAGTCATGAAGGTGTGTGTGTGTGTGTGTGTGTGTGTGTGTGTGTGTGTGTGTGTGCAAATTTGTGTGTTTGTTTGTGTGTCTGTGTGTGTGTGTGGGGGGGGGGGGAGTGTGTACGTGTGCATTTATGTGTGTGTGCCTATTTGCATGTGTGCATGTGTGTGTGCATATTTGTGTGTTTGTTTGTCTGTCTGTGTGTGTGTGGTGTGTGTGTGTGTGTGGTGTGTGTGTGTGTGTGGTATGTGTGCGTGTGTGTGAGTATTTGCTATAATGTGTACTTTTAATGGTAACATTGGTGGTCATTTTGTTGAGTACTTCATTTCTCTCTCTCTCTGAACATTCTCTAGCATGATGATTGGCAGAGTAAGCCACTGGAGGTGATCCACATGCAGTACACCGGTTGGCCCGATCATGGTGTACCCACCCACCCTTCATCTCTGGTGAAGTTTGTCCAACAAGTGAGGAAGGAATACAAGGACAGTACAGCACCAATGGTGGTACACTGCAGGTGGGTGTGGCAGGGGGTATGTGTGTTAGGTGCCTGGTGTGGCTATATGAGAAAGTAATTGTGGTTTTCCTATCTTAAGTATGCAAAATTGTCATTATATACTCTTCTATGAATGTGTATAGTATCTGATGATATTGGTGTGTAGTGTTTTCAACTTAAAATGTGCACTTGGAATGGAAGAATGGGTATTTCATTGATAAATTTCAAGATGTGATGTGTGTTTGGGTTGATGGGTTGACTTCTCCAGATAAAACATTATTAAAGACAGTAACACAAATGATTTACAAATGAAACATGAGTAGTGTCCTGGTTGAAGAAACCGTAAGATGTCAAAATTGTCAATAATTGCCACAACAATCATGTTGTGCAGACTGAAGTCATACAATATCATCTTAGAGTACATTTTCTGTGAAACTGTTTAATTCCCCTACAAGTGCTGGTGTTGGTCGTTCTGGTGCTTTCATCACCATTGATGCAATGATGGAGAGATTGAAGGAGAAAGATGATTTGAACATTTATTATTTTGTTACTGAAATGAGAAGCAGAAGGACTTTCATGGTACAGACCATGGTGAGTGAGTGTAGATGTATGTGAATGGAGGTAGATGTAGGATTATTTTGGTAAATGCATGCAGAGTTAGTGCATGCTGTCATTTTAAGCGTTTTGTAACCATGACAATGTCTTGCTTATTCTGATTATTTTGCTCCCAAGACCAATAATTTTTATGAACATGTTTGAGGATGTGCGAGTGTGTGTGAGTGCGTGCACGTGTGCATGTGTGTGTGTGTACGTGTGTGTGTGTGTGTGTGTGTGTGTGTGTGTGTGTGTGTGTGTGTGTGTATTCATATGTCGTGAAACAAGTAATTCGAGTTCAAAAACTCGTGGGGCTGCCGCCCCCCGCACTCGAATTACTTGCGCGTATTTCTTAGGTTCAGAAGAACCTTCGCTGAAGTTATCACGTTTGGCGAAGCTTCAGCGCACGAATTCTAGCCCAAATTCAAATTGTCGGCGTTCGAAATCGGCCATCTTTATTTCGCGCAATATAAATTCTATTATAAATTCATTGTTGCGGTTACGCGTAGGAACACATATTATATATATATATATATCTATATATATATATATCTATCGGACGAGCGTTACATACCGGAAGTCGAAATGAAAACAATATAGGGGCTGCCTGCGGCAGCCCCTAAAAATGACTTGTGCCTGATAGTGTGTGACAATAATATCGAGCCACCCCTTTTATGTCAGATGTGTTCTTTACTATAATATAATATACAAGTAGACAGTACATACTATCCTACATAGGACCAATACGCCTTCATTCATGATGCTCTCTGTGACTACCTCACATGCGGAGACACCTCCATTCCTGCTCACCAGTTGATGGCAAAGACCATTGAGATGAGTGCAGTGAAGGAGGAGACCAACACTACTGGATTCCAGGACCAGTTTGAAGTGTGTGTCTGTCTCTCTCTCTCAGTGTGCGTGCGTTCATGCATGTACATATATGTATTTGTGTGTGTACATTTGTTTGTACATAATTGACAAATTTTACATGTACATGTATGAAAACAAGAAGTCGATTTTCATTGTCCAGTGCAATATTTTAGCCATCCATGTTTCTACATGTGCATGTGCATAGTTTTTGGAAAGTCTCAGTAAGAATACCTGTGCTGAAGATTATACCTACTCCAAGAAGATAATTATCGCAAAGAAGAACAGATACAAGGATAAATTCCCTTGTGAGCATTCATACATTTACAGTGAATCATAATGGTAATCATCAGTAGTCTGCATACGTATGTACATACATAATATTATATGCATACACATGGGTACGTTTGAGCAGAGGTAGTTCTAGTACAATGCATTCCACAAAACCACATAGCAGAAGCCTCACCCTTATAGAGTTCATGTATAATAAACTACTCTAAAAACACTTCTATCACATTGTACAAGTTACTGTGTATGTTAGTATATATGGGCATGCAGGGCTGGCAAAATAATAATATTATTATTATCAACTACTCCTACACACAGTATATCTGACAGTGCATTATAATGATTCATTGCAATGTCTGTGTATGCGTTAGTGTTCGATCTTGCTGTCATTCTCAGATTCCAACTGTCATTTGAAGTTGCATTCTCGTAACAGTACAAATGGAGGAGACTACATCAATGCCTCCTTCATTGATGTGAGTAGACCCACACTATATTCTTATATTCTTCTATATTCTTTAAGCTGTTCCCTTTATAATAATATTTAGGTCTTTTATATAAAAAATACAGCTGATTTCTTGTACTGTAACAGTTTTATCACCTACAGATTACCTTTTTCCACTATAATTTTTACTACACTGTATACACTGAGACTGAGTGACTCTCTGTTGCTCAGAATAATACTTGTGTGTGTATTCCAGCATAGAGACACACCATTATGATTATATCTGAGGGGAGAATTAGTCTTTAATCCACAAAGCCTTCTAATATATGCATTTCTTTCAATTTAAGTTCAGTTAATAACTTATAATATGAATTCTCCCTTTGGACTGTACAATTATATAATTTGCTGTTATTTTGTTCTAGAGCTTCTCCAGGAGCAAGGCCTTCATAGCAGCCCAAGCACCTCTTGAGAATACTAAGAATGATGTCTGGCAGTTGATCTGGCAGTTCAAGATCCCCACTGTGGTTGTTCTATGTGGTTTCAAGGAAGAACGGCAGGTGTGTGTGTGTGTGTGTGTGTGTGTGTGTGTGTGTGTGTGTGTGTGTGTGTGTGTGTGTGTGCTTGTGTCTGTGCGTCTTGTGTGAGTGCGTGCATGTGTGTGTGTGTGTTTGTGTGTGTGTGTGTGCGTGTGTGTGTTTGTGTGTGTGCGTGCATGTGTGTGTGTGTGTGTGTGTGTGTGTGTGTATGTGTGTGTGTGTGTGTGTGTGTGTGTGTGTGTGTGTGTGTGTGTGTGTGTGTGTGTGTGTGTGTGCATGCGTGAGTGCATGCATGCGTGCGTGCATGCTTGTGTGTATAGATGTTGTATTGACTAATGTCTGTGGTCAACCTACGTACCTGTGTAGTATTATGATTACAGACATGTTATGAAAACCTACAAATGTGTGTGTGTGTGTGTGTGTGTGTGTGTGTGTGTGTGTGTGTGTATGCTTATGTGTGTGCTTGTGTGTGTGTGTGGACTTGTTGACTACAATCTGTAGCCAAACCACCAATGTAGTTTTATGATTACAGACGTGTTATGAAAACCTACAAATAAATTAACCATAATAACATAAGCCGGGTTATAATTGAGTTGTGTGCTTGTGTTTACACATTACAATGACTTCTACATCAATTAAGCAAAATGTTATGAAAACAGCTTCTGATAACTTGTGTACTGTTTAGATAATGATCAGCCATAATACTAGTGTTGTTATGGTTCAGTTGTGCTCCTGTGTGAATTGACGTCTGTTTACATGGCAGATTATTGTATATATATATATATATATATACATACATATGTACCGAAAATCTGTGTCAGGTTGTATATTGTTGCTACGTAATATCACTGAAGGTATGTTTACCAACCAAGTTAGAGAAGTAGATTTTACTGGTTAAGTCTC
>OZ026551.1:4794873-4812373 GCA_964020155.1 Chondrilla cf. caribensis | reverse complement strand
CCTCTCCTGGAAAATTGAAAAAAAATATTGTCGAAGTGTGTCAGTGGGGTGAACTTCATGATCATTCTAGCATAAATAACATGTTCATGAGTAGTTGGTGCAGTGACTGCTGCTAGTGGTGCATAGTGTGTGCAGTCTGTAAACTGAGACAACAAACAAAACAACCCACTTCAACAGAAACACCTAGCAAGCACATGAATAACAGAATACTGTATATAACAGAGAATATTTGTATAGGATCCTTACATCCCTACAACTGTGGGATGTGTGAATGCACACAACATTGTATTGTCTGTTTGCAGAGTGGAAACCATTTATGAGGTAGTAGATGAGGGTCCTAGTCATGATGTAATTACATGTGATTATCATAACAAGCCCAGCCATACAAAGGAGCAAAAAATGATCGAATAGACTGTACGTATACGTGAGCACGTGTGTGTGATTGTGCGTGTTACATGTAATGTGTGAAAACTCTTACCTCCTGCTATCCTGGCTTGCTACGACTGTCGCAACAAGTATATACCCAGCAGAGATAGTAGATATTGTCTAGTGACACTATTATGTTACCCCCGTTGTGAGCTATAAGCTGGTATAGTTGTATACATTTGTGTAATATTGGATTCGACTAGCAGGCCAGACCAACATACTGCATAATCCTCCAGATTAGTCAGGACATGTAATGTTGTCTGTTATTGTTTAGTCTTGACGAATTCTTAACACGAAAATGGTGATAAATTGTTTGCGATAAACTTGTGCAATGCTTCGTTTTGAATCACACAAGAGCTTTGTTGTTCTCACATATCAATACCAGGTTTGGTGATAGTGTTATATGTTGAGACTTTGTATCTTCCATAAACAATAGTGAAATCAATATGGACTAAGTGACTATGAGGCGCCCAGGGCGAAGAGGGGTGGGGATAACTAGCTAGACTACTTCATGCTGTTCTCATGTCTTATGACTATACGCATGGTTGCATTCGAGCCTATGACATCACGCACATGCACATACACGTTTACTTATTATGAAGACGCCTTTATATAATCATACGTCGTGTACTATTATGGGATATACCAACACTGGTACTTGACGCAT
The DNA here is from genome assembly GCA_964020155.1 of Chondrilla cf. caribensis. Taxonomy (NCBI): domain Eukaryota; kingdom Metazoa; phylum Porifera; class Demospongiae; order Chondrillida; family Chondrillidae; genus Chondrilla; species Chondrilla cf. caribensis. The sequence continues at coordinate 4,811,280 of OZ026551.1, read as the reverse complement.
ATATCCGTAGTTCTCCACTATTCGACGCCAAAGGGTTTGTATTGTAGAGATTACGTATAAAGCAGGAGTATTTTGGCAACATAATAGATATATCACACCGGGAGTCAAGTAACAGAGGCTCTGGAAGTGATCGGGGCGCCATATCGGGCGGTGCAGTACGACGTTGGATGTGTGTCCTTTGAGTCAGTGTGTGACAGTTAATCTTGGAGCCAACAGGGATCAAATGAAGCAGGAGAGTTTCCTCTTACTGAGTGTACTTTTCATCCTCGTCTTGAGCCGTAAGTTGACTTGTAGTAAGTTGTCTGCATAATATGTCCAATTACAAATATGGACAAGATTAATAGCTATAGGTAACAATGAAATGAAAATCGAAGGTGGTCAATTTCTTTGAAACCTGGAGCGAAGACGTAATATTGCTAGTTTTATCTAATGGAACATTTTGTTATCAAGTCCGTTATTCTTGCGCCGTGCCATTTTGACCGTTTATTTGCGATAATTATTACGCACAGATCGACCTCGAAAGAGACTCTTATCGAAACTTCTCCATCATAAGAACACTTTGATATCTTTATGAACCGGTGTCATAGGTGTCAGTGACCCCCTTTACAGTGACTCCTGGTCATTAGCGCCTTAGTCTGGCCTGCTACGACCGTCTTTCTAAACGCCTCCGGCGTGAAAGACGGTCTAGCGGCACTAGAGATTAATTGCGCAACTTTTGACGAATCAGCTACGAGTACCGAGAATCTCGGCATTCATTAAAAAAAAATGTTAGATCATAGAAGATAATTCTTTACATCAAGCGTAGAGCAGCGCAAACGACAGAATTGGTCGTTTGCCTTCATTCGAACTCCTTCAATCGAGATACCTGTAGGATCTCAGTCGTGTGTCACTTTAATTTCCAGCTTAACTGATTTTCGGACACCGCCTATATTCGGTCATCTAAAATTACTCGAAAACTATAAAATCTATCGACTCCCAATAAACTTTGTTACATATGCAATTACATGTATTCGTTTTCCATTCAGTAAGATCCTCGTAGCTTATTGCAACGCTCTGTTAGAGACGATCAGAAAAGCATCTTAAAATAATCGATATTTGGAAAGAGATGAGCTTTCGGATAGACTTCACTACAGAGTGGAGAAGCGACGATGTAGTCAGAAAACGTCAGAAGTAATAGCTATACATGCCTATTTTAAAATATGAAAGTATGAGGCAGATATGTACTACTTGGAGGAAATCCGAACAAGTTATCTAAACCTCTGCGAAAGCGCCGAATTTCTGACGAATTTATATTGGTATATTAGCTATTCAGCCAATATAAATTTCCAATACTGTATAGAATAGGTCGAAATTTGATCTGTCACATGCTGATAACGGCAAGGTGTGAATTAATCTCTAGTGCCGCTAGACCGTCCCTCCCTTTCCTCGCCCAGGGCGCTTGGTGGGACGGTCATAGCAGGCCAGACTATTAGCGCCTAGGCATCAATGACTCCCCAGTCATATAGGACTAGGTGTCATTGACTTCCTCCAGGCAAGAATGACTCCCTCCCATTACATATGCCTATTACATATGACATATAAAACTGCAGATATGGTGTTAAAATCACAAAATTGTTACATATGCATATTACATATAAAACTGCAGATATGCTGATAAAATCTTAACACACAGGACATGCAAAAGTGACAGAACTGTCTTCAAATGTTCAGAATTTATACTCAAACATCCTTTGTGATACCATTCATTACAAGTACCACAATAGACCAGGGGGGCATAGAACAATCACTTTTATCCCATGGTTGCCTGCAGATGCAGTAAACAGTACAATTCTGCAGCTGTTCGTAAAGAATACTCTCCAGTCTGCTTCTAATTGGCTTGCTTGGAAAAGGTGCCATGGAATGCTTATTGAAGCAATCGATGAGGTGATGACGAATAGAATCCTGGATATATCTGTACATGATATGTTACCTTGCTGAGTGTCTTGTCTCTTCCAAAGTGTCCTATATGGCAAGAGAAATCACATTATGATAGTATTCACTGAATGTGGCCAAGTTACTAGGTTCTTAACCTCCCGTGACATGAATCCATAATCTTAATCTTCTCTTTCTCCATTTGAATGCAAACACTCCAAGGTTCATCACCACCAACAGTTTTAGCAACTTTATAATAAAGAAGTCCCGCTTCGAATTTGAAGTTATTGCGGCATTTTCTTCTAAGATTCGCCTTTTCTCCTTTGCTCAAACCATCAGGGTATGCCCTATAACGTAAATAAGCTTCAACTGTATCGAATTCTTCCGTCATTGACCGTGTATAACCCGCCAAATTACAGCATCACAGGGAGTCATTCTCACCCGGTGGGAGTCATTACTTCCTAAGGCGGAAATGACCGGGGAGTCACTCACGCCTCTGACACCGGTATGCCCTTAATCAACGCCCCTTCTAGGAGTTGTGAGCGCCCATGATACTAAATACTGAAGGATGTTACAGTAGTATTAAATTTCGTATTAATATTCAATTTCAATTATGTAGAAGAATCACTCTCCGCAGTCCAAGGTGTCACTGTCACTAGAAGTGTACAAGGTTCATCTCCAGCTTTGAGAGTGTCATGGAGTGCAGCTGTGTCATCAGGTAGACAAGGATCATACAGTGATCGAGTGCAGAGAAATGCTTGTAATAGTAAGTGGTTTGTGTGGTATTGTGTGATTGACGTAATAATCCTTACAAGTGCTAGTTGAACTTCCATCATGATGCTTGTAACCCATGCATGTATGTGGGATTAGTTGATGTGTAACTTAATGTGAGGTTATTTCCATTCAGCTCCTTACAGACCAACATTGCTTGGAGTTTTCCATCAACTATACCCCCCTTATGAGGTTGGAATATCTGTCACCTGGAGAACTCCTCAAAGCGACTGTCCCATCACTTCTTATGAGGTTCAGTACAAGATCAGTAATAATACTAGTTGGAGTACACCACCAGTGACATCATCACGATCAAGGAGACATGATTTGAGGGGACTATCTCCTAACACTAGTTATGATGTTCGAGTGAGAGCTGTTTCAGCAGCTGGTAAAGGAGCATGGAGTGCTGTAGGACAAGCAACAACACCTGGAGGTATTCAACAAACACAATATGCAAGTATTGATTTTCTTAAACTATGCAAACATTGCTTGGTTTACGTACCTCCACTTTTGTGCCATATTTTACATAATTTTTCATTCATTCATTTTCATCACCATGATAGCATTGTACTCCACAAATTCGTAACCACTGGACTATTCCCCATGTTCACACCAGTTATACATTATTTAAAATGATGGGGATTACATCAGATTGTGTGAATAATTATAATTGCACTACCGTCTAGCCAGAAATATTGGCAGGAAGTTTAGTTGACAAATTGGTGATTTTCAAATCTAATGCTATTCGAATCATGAGACATTTGATTATGGCTTAGAAGCGCATAGTCTTATGGCGCAATTGTTTCTTCATTCAATCGAATTATATTCATAAGCTATGACTATAATTCTAACCCACCTTAAGACAATTGCCAAAATGAAAAGGAGATAGAAATTAGCCCCAAATAGCCAAATATTCTTCAGAATTATTATTCTTCTGTATTTCCAGCTATATGGTATACCATATTACAAATCTTGATTGGAACCTTTCTTTCTCTTCATAAGTTCCTGGTCCAGTACGATTCCTTTCAGCTACCCCAATAGCAGTGAATGGTGCACCAGCATTACGTGTCAGATGGAGTCCTCCTGTGGACAAGGCTGGAGGTGGTTCAACATACAGACTGAGAGTGGATCCTCCTCATGTCAACATATCAAGACCAGTGACAGCTACAGAGTACAATGTGACAGGTCTGAGGGCTAACACTAGCTATACAGTGTATGTCAGTGCTAGGTCATCAGGAGTGTATGGACCTGAAGTGTCTACTGCTGATACCACAGTAGGAAGTGAGTCATTGTAGGATTTGATGTTTGTTGATACAAGATTTGCATTGAATATTACACGTTCAATAAAATTAATGAAGAGTTGTTTTTATCTAAGAGCCTTTCCATTTCCCTTCAAAAAGTTCCTGGTCCAGTACGATCCCTCACAGCTACCCCAATTGCAGTGAATGGTGTACCAGCATTACATATCAGATGGAGTCCTCCTGTGGACAAGGCTGGAGGTAGTTTAACATACAGACTGAGAGTGGTTCCTCCTCATTTCACCATATCAAGACCGACAGGAGCTACAATTTTCTTGGTGACAGGTCTGAGGGCTAACACCAGGTATACAGTGTATGTCAGAGCTGTGTCCTCAGGACTGTATGGACCTGAAGTGTCTGCTGTGGGTACTACAGGAGGAAGTGAGTGTATGATTATTTCATAATCTCCTATTGCTCATATTTATCATTACAATCACTCCAGGGTAATTTTTAATTGTTTTACACTGTTCCGTTATATTCAATATCTGTAACATTTTCCCGCATTCACAGCTTTACAATTTAGACAGAACTTTCATAACAATGTTGTATCCATAATATATCTCAGTAAAACATCCAGTGCAGATTTGGGTGGTATAAAAATGAATTGCTGTTTGAAACTATCATTTGACCATTCTTTCTTAGTGTAGAGGATTGTGCTGGTGCAAATAGGAATCATATAACATGCAGTGGTCGGAGTGCAATATTTACACACCTCGGAGAAGTGCCAAATAGTGTGCATGGACCTGCCTAATATAAATGTTATTCCTATGGTGTCACTAACTGAAAATATCACTAATCTTCCCCCCATTCCACGAAAAAGTAAAGTAGGATGTAATTGACGGGAATATGAGGACAGTGTCAACATGTGAAACTACCATAATTACAATGAAAACTCCATCTATTTTAATGGAATGTCATTCTTAGGCAATTAAAAAACATTAAACCATTAAATTTGAACAATATTGTAATAAGTAGAGAATCATTGTTATGATGTCCATGTCGGATCCTTGACACACTTTCTTTTATGCTTTATATCTCTTCCAAAGGACCACCTGATTTCACAGTGACACAGCTTTCTGGTCAACGATTGTCCACTTCATCTGTTACCTTAAGGATATCTCCCTCAGTTGGTAGTCAGTATGTGGTGTTCTACAAAGAAGACGGACAGCAGTTCACCAGACACCCAACCACATTCAGCTCTGCTAACAATGTGGTCATTACTGGTCTCCAGTCCAACACTGGATACACAATGAGGGTGCAAGCCAGTAATAACTACGGGTCAACCAACAGCTCTGATGTTGACATGTACACCTTACCAGAAGGTATGTATAAATGCATAGATAATGTGGATAATTCAACATCACACTTTATTTTGCACATTGCCCTTCAATACAGGTCTTAGAGATCTTTTCCTATCTCCGTTGTCCTCAATGTCTGTCTTGTGTAGTTGGACACCTCCTGTGAACCACAGGAAGACACCACTCATGTATGCTGTGTCTCATGGACAATCTGGAGCAAATTCTACTGCAGAGACCAGTTTGACACTAACTGGACTTCAGCCATACAAAGAGTACACCATATCAGTGAAGGCTCAGAATAGGAGAGGATCCAGTGTACCTTTGACTGGTATTGTCGGGACATACAGTGACAGTGAGTTGCTTTTCATTGCCTGAATGCTGTTACACTTACCTGGTATGTACTCATATCTGTATATATACATGTATTAGTATACTCCAAATCAAAGCTGAATTATAATTACCGTATATCCGGAAATATTGGCGATGATTTAAATTTGGTGATTTGGCGGTCACGGATGCAACCACCAAATTAATCTTCATCAACAGCTATCATGCAGTGCCACAATTTTAACATTATCAACACCCATTCTGGCAAATCATCAAATTTAAATTCCTCCAATAATGCATTGGGCCAGATTTCTGGGAAATCGCCAAATTTTATGATAATGTCACATCCAGTATTTCCAAATATACGGTATTGCCATCTAGTTTGCATTCCCTCCATATTTGTATGTGCCTTTTCTATGAACTCTAAAAATATGTTATATTAGATCAAGTACATATTGTGGATGGTATCACTGTCAAGAGAACATCGGGTAGTTCTGTTCTTGTCACTTGGATACCAGTGGAGATGATTTCTGATGACAGTAGGAGATCCCCCCTATACAATGTTACCTATACTTCCTCGGATGGAGGTCGTTCTGGCAGTGTCATAACAGCCACAAACTCTGTTAACTTAACAGGACTGAATTCACGAGTTACCTATGTCATATCTGTTCAGGTAACAATTGGGAGAGTGGTGAACAAAGAAGACATCACTCCTGGTATGTACCGAGATGATGTAATATTCATATCACCAGGCTGAGTGCTCATTGTTGTAAGGGGAGTGATATTTTCATTAAATTTTTCATGTGCAGGACCAATTCCAGCAACGACATGTTCGATGTGTCAATCTCAGGGTGATAATTCAGGTCTTGTTGTGGGTGTGCTCATTGGTGGGATGGCAATTGGTGCAGTGACTGTGCTGCTAGTGGAGGGAATAGTGTGTGGAGTCTGTAAACTGAGACAACATCCAAAACACCCCACTTCAGAAGAACCTGATAACAAGTGAGCACAGTGTGTTTTGAGGGAGATGTAGCAAGTGAATGGTGCACCTTTAGTTACTGTATGGGGAGAGCACAGCAGTGTACATGTATTGTAGAGGATGGTACCTTGTGAGGTCACAGTGTACAGTCAGATCTCGCTTATCTGCACCTCAGATAACCGGTTTTGCCACCATCTACATCATTTCCTGTTGAAAGGAATCTGCACAAACATGTTTACCTCAATTAACCAGAAACCTCTCTGTCCGTATTTTTCCATCCATGCACTATTTGTATACTATTGTGTAGTGTTGCACCGATATGGTTTTTTACCGATAATCCGATTTGCCGATACTTACTAGCAATCATTAGCCGATGTATTTAGCCGATCCAATAATAAAATTATACTAGTGTATGGGATGCAAGGGTGATGTTGTAAAGAGGTTTGACTGTATACTAGTGTATGGGAGCACTACCAAGGGTGGTGTTGTAAAGAGGTTTGACTGTATACTAGTGTATGGGAGCACTACCAAGGGTGATATTGTAAAGAGGTTTGACTGTATACTAGATGCTTGGAAAATACAACAAAGTCAAAAGAAAAAAAAAAACACATCGGTAAGGATATGCACCCGATATGCCGCTATGCATGACAATGCCTATAATCGGCCAATAGCCGATAGCCGATCCGATTATCGGTGCAACACTACTATTGTGTACCAATCCATATAAGTTGCCCCCAGTTAACTGGCTATGAAATTCAAGTGGAGTCCTGTGTTGTGTATTTCCTTTTGTTCTATTCAAGTTGTGTTTGCCCGAAATGGCCTTAGCTAACCCTCTAAACGGCCAAGAAACACCCTGAATGCCAGCAAGAAGCAGACCTGACTTTTTTGTTATAATAAATAGTGTGCATGTGATATAAAGTGATGCAATATAGTATCATACTGTACGTTCATTAGTGTGTGGATAAGTGAGGTCTGACTATAAATTATTACAGAGGAAGGTACCTCGTGATTGAAGTCATGTTATGAGGGTGACTTGACTTGGACCTTGTAAAATCCATTCCATTGACTAGTGGAAACTTTTCATCAGTTGAAGCACATGCTGTGGGTCTCTCCTGCTTATGTGTGAATACACATAACATTGTTGTTGTTTGTTTACAGAGTGGAAGCCATTTATGAGAAAGTAGATGAGGCCACTTGTCCTGATGTCACCATGACAACAAGCCCAGCATATGAAGGAGTGAAAATCAAATGAACAACAATAAAATTATTACTGATCCAGAAGCCCTGTTAGTGTAGAAGTAAACTAGTGTATGTGTGTTCATAAAATTCATGATGTCCAAAGTTGGATCTAGGAATGAGACTGTAGCTGTGATGACTATAATTGGCTTCTTCAAGCAAAAATAGGTACAATGTGTATGATGTCACTTAACCGCCCACGGAAATGAAACGCGATAGTAGGATACATCAATGCCACATTTTCAGTGCGAGCCTCCAATCCACTCCCGGTTGAGCATACGTAAGCTTTTTATGGGCTAACACCATTGGACTACGTATCTGCATCAATGGATTCTAAATCTATTTTGGTGCTTCACCTTGTGCCATCATAGACCCTATACGGCTTCAAGGCACAGAAAGAAAATAAAAAGAAAATGTATGACGCCCACACAAGTGTATCACGCTTGGTGACATACACGTGGCATGATTGTTATTGTAATACATGCGTAATAACGTATATAAATTCAACAGTTTCCCGTCCCGGTTTTATAGGGTCTATGGTGCCATAGAAGTGCGAATAAAGATCGTATATAGACGCTCTTGGACCATATATCGGTGCAGTACAAGTGAATTCGTATATTGTTCGTGATATTCACTATTGGCTGACAGATCTAGAGATCAAATGAGGCGGGGAAGTTTGTTGTGTTTGATTGTGTTTTTAGCTCCTGTCTTGAGCGGTAAGTTCACTATGAGTCAGTACATTACATGACACTGTATATCGTTCAGTTGATCTGTAAAATATCCTGTCTGTCTAGCTGTAGACCGACATACGTCTCGAACTAAGATTACTCTATAAAATATTCGGATCGTTGCTCGGTATTATAGCCTTCTCGTCCTAATTACGTCCTTCCTTTGTGTTAATTTTGTCCACTGGTTTCCAGGCTAGCTATATCCAGAGGATTGATTGTCGATGACTTTCGAAAGGATCGACTGCCCGCATTTAGGGTCACTTAGACTATATCACGTTATAATATGTTCACTAATTAGGTGACTTACAATTGCTTGCTCGGTGGTTAATATATAAGAAAACTCGGGGTTCCTGACTTTTACGCACCTCTATGCGTAATAGTAACCTTACTTATACGACCAACTAATACGCACCGCGATGGGTTAGGGTTAACTTTAACCTAACCCTAACCCTAACCCTAACCCTAAAACCTAACCCCAACCCATCGTGGTGCACATTAGTAAATAGTCATATAAGTAAGGTTACTAATACACACCACAGTGCGTAATAGTCAGGAAACCCGAAAACTCTTTTGCCTTGCCTGCGTCCATGTGTGTGGATGATGGGCACATTTGAATTTAAAAATAAAAAAGAAAGGTTGATTCGCCCACTATTCCTCTGGTGAGACGTTTACTTAGTATAAGGATCATAATATAGTGGGGCATACATGGTACAGTACACTGAATAAAGCAACTTATAAGCTTTCAATTGTGATGTCAAAATGTCAACAACTGTTAACTGCTTCGAGATTATTAATTAATCAAACTATGGCCATCTGACCCAATCACTTATATACCAGAGATACCATTTTGGACTTCAGCTCATCCCTCACTCTTGGTGTTTCTATTTTATCCTAGTATGATAACTTGGAGTGCTTTTAATGCTCGCACAGATAAGATATGTTTGAAAGTCCTGCCCAGTATGTATGGAATTTAATGTCCATTCATCTTCCTTGCATTCCATTTATTACTTATGTTACTAATGATTATAATTAGACTACACAACAAGTGGTCTTGTGTTAAAATAGTGCGTGGAAAAAGATAGAATTATTGCCAACTCTTTGATAAGTCCATTTTAAATTGATTGCTGTAATAAATAACTGAGGGATGTATTTAATTTTGTATTAATATTTAATTTAATAATGCAGAGCAATCACTCTCCAAGGTACAAGGTGTCACTGTCACTAGAACTGTACAAGGTTCATCTCCAGCTTTGAGAGTGTCATGGAGTGCAGCTGTGTCATCAGGTAGACAAGGATCATACAGTGATCGAGTGCAGAGAAATGCTTGTAATGGTCAGTGGTATGCACTGTATTGTGTGAAACAAATGATTCTCTACTTTTTAATAATTATTTATGTTCAGTTTTTAATTTGCAATTTTTTGACATGCACTGTCTTTGCTGTTCTTAAATTTTTATAATGGTGCTAGTTATGATAATATTGCAATAGTATATATGAATATTTATAAGCTGATCAGAAGATGTCTGCAAAATGTATACTTGTGATGAGCATTGTCTGTAGGAACAGTCTAAATCCTGTGAAAACCTCTGTTGAAGTGGCAAATGTATTAATATGCTCAATTGCATATTATTCGTAAGAATCCTTAAAAGTGCCAGTTGAACTTCCATCATGGTACTTGTAACACATGCATGTATGTGGTATGTTGCGTGGGCAACTTCAAAGGAAAAGCAGTGCACACATTCGTGATGTGTGAACACTTCTCTGATGTACACACACTTCATTGGATGTTGCATTGTGGATAATTGGTTATTTCCTATTTACGTCTACTAATCATTGCCTACACAACATGCCACATTATAGCTAAAGTACCTCTCGAGAAGCTGTAGCGGATACAGACACCTTTAATTGCCTAATTGACACCTCGGGCTTTGCTAGGCAAAGGTGTCTGTATATCCGCTACAGCTTCTCGAGAGGTACTTTAGCTATTACATGTGGGATTAGTTGATATGTAACTTAATGTGAGGTTATTTCCATTCAGTTCCTTCCAGACCAACATTGCTTGGAGTTTTCCCACAACTATACCCCCCTTCTGAGGTTGGAATATCTGTAACCTGGAGAGCTCCTCAAAGTGACTGTCCTATCACTTCTTATGAGGCTCAATACAAGATCAGTAGTGATACTAGTTGGAGTACACCACCAGTGACATCGTCACGATCAAGGAGACATGACTGGAGGGGACTATCTCCTAACACTAGATATGATGTTCGAGTGAGAGCTGTTTCATCAGCTGGTAAAGGAGCATGGAGTGATGTAGGACAAGTAACCCTACCTGGAGGTATATAACAAACACAATAATATTATGTATTTCTTAGCCTATGAGAACATTGCATGGCTTACATCCACTTTTGTCCCACATTTTACAGTAATATGTAAATTTGCACTCATTGCCATGATAGCATTTTACTCCGTGAATTGGTGACGCTGGACAAGTTTTATATTATTTAATATGATGGGGATTACATCAGATGGCATAAATAATTAAAATTGCACTACTGTATAGCCAGAAATTTCAGCAGGGAATATATTTTAGTGAATTGGCACTTTCAAATCTATAAACCTAATAAATTAAAATCCACCAAATTATGGTTCACAAACACATAGCCTTATGACGCAATCGTTTGTATAATTTTATATTCATAGCCATGAATAACCCACCTGAGGACAATCACAAAAGTTTAAATTAGCCCCAAATTGGCAAATATTCTTTAATATTTCCAGCTATATGGTATACTATATTACAAATCTTGATTGCAACCTTTCTTTCTCTTCATAAGTTCTTGGTCCAGTACGATCCCTCTCAGCTACCCCGATAGCAGTGAATGGTATACCAGCATTACGTATCAGATGGAGTCCTCCTGTGGACAAGGCTGGAGGTGGTTTAACATACAGACTGAGAGTGGTTCCTCCTCATGTCACCATATCAACACCAGTGACAGCTACAGAGTACAATGTGACAGGTCTGAGGGCTAACACTAGCTATACAGTGTATATCAGTGCTGTAAATGTATCCTCAAGATTGCATGGACCTGAAGTGTCTATTGTTACCACCACATTAAGAAGTGAGTCACTGTAGGATTTGATATGTTCGATGATGTATACCAGATGTGCAATGACAATTCACTTTCAATAAATGAAAGATTGTTTTTTTAACTAAGAGCCTTCACATTTCTTTGACAAGGGCCTGGTCAGGTACAATCCCTCTCAGCTACCTGGATAGCAGTGAATGGTGCACCAGCATTACATCTCAGATGGAGTCCTCCTGTGGACAAGGCTGGAGGTGGTTTAACATACAGACTGAGAGTGGTTCCTCCTCATGTCACCATATCAACACCAGTGACAGCTACAGAGTACAATGTGACAGGTCTGAGGGCTAACACTAGCTATACAGTGTATGTCAGTGCTAGGTCATCGGGATTATATGGACCTGAAGTGTCTATTGCTAATACCACAGTAGGAAGTGAGTCACTGTAGGATTTGATGTTTGATGATATCAGATTGCAGTGAATATTTCACTTGAATGAAGTAAAAGTTAAGAATTAAGTATGCATCACTGGAAATAAAAGTTGTTTTTATCTAAGAGCCTTTCTGTTTCCTCATACAGTATATTACACCCAGTCCAGATTTGAGTGGTATAAAAATGAAGTGCTGTTTGAAACTATCATTTGACCATCCTTTCTTAATGTAGAGGTAGATTGTGCTGGTGCAAATAAGAATCATATAACATCAGTGGTCGGAGTGCAATATTTATAGTTACACCTTGGAGAAGTGCCAAATAGGGTACATGAACCTGCCTAATACTATTTTATTCTTTGTTGTCACTAACTGAAAATATCGCCCAACTCCTCTCATTCCACTGAAAAGGAACGCAATTTACAGGAATATGAGGGCAGTGTCAATATTATGTGAAAATACCATAATTGTAGTGAAACCTCCATCTATTTCAATGGAATGCCATTCTTAGAAAATTGACAGAACATTGAACCATTTGAGCAATATAGTATAATAAGTAGCATAGGCGGAGGAATGGTTTGGCAAGTGGGGGGGCCTTGGTGCTGAAGTCATGATTAATATTGCACTTGTGTCCATGTATGCAATACTCTACATAGACATTCTTGGTCCCACCTTTGTGATGAGTGGGGGGGCCATGGCCCCCCTGGCCCCCCCTGTTCCGCTGCCTATGAGTAGAGTATCGATGTTATGATACCCTTGTCGAATTCTTGACACACTTTATTTCATGTTTTGTATTGCCTCCAAAGGACCACCTAGGTTCACAATGACAATGTACTAGACCTGCTAATGTACTTACTAAGTGGGGATTTATTATATATGCTTTGAATCTCCTCCAAAGGACCACCTAGTTTCACAGTGAAACAGCTTACTAGTCAACAATTGCCCACTTCATCTGTTACCTTAAGGATATCTCCCTCAGTTGGTAGTCGGTATGTGGTGTTCTACAAAGAAGATGGACAGCAGTTCACCAGACACCCAACCACATTTAGCTCTGCTAACAATGTGGTCATTACTGGTCTCCAGTCCAACACTGGATACACAATGAGGGTGCAAGCCAGTAATGACTACGGGTCAACCAACAGCTCTGATGTTGACATGTACACCTTACCAGAAGGTATGGATGTGTATATCTAGTAGGGATTTCAGACTGTGATGTTTCCAACTGTTGTAGGGAAAATCCTTTTGGATTGTGGGAATGTTGACAAATACAATCTGGTGAAGAGTACACTTCTCCACCAGACTGCATTTTTAATGCTCCTGAATCAAAATTGATTTTCGGGTCCAATAACATGTATATCTATACGTACATGGGTAAAGGTTTGTTTGTGTTTGCATGGGTGTACAACAGCACCATCATGACACCTTGGTGTTATACAATTTCAGACCCTTGCCAACAGATGATGATTTGCATAGAATTATTGGATCATTTAATATCAATTCATGCACCTTGCCCTTCTATGCAGATCCTACTGACTTAAGCCTATCTTCGCTGTCCTCAACATCTGTCTTGTGTAGTTGGACACCTCCTGTGAACCACGGGAAGACACCACTCATGTATGCTGTGTCTCATGGACAACCTGGAGCAGACTCTACTGCAGGGACCAGTTTGACACTAACTGGACTTCAGCCATACAAAGAGTACACCATATCAGTGAAGGCTCAGAATAGAAGAGGATCCAGTGTACCTGTGACTGGTACAGTTAGGACTTACAGTGACAGTGAGTTGTGTTCTTTAAAATGATAAATATTTGCATTTTCAAACAATACATTGAATTCAAGTATTCAGGGTCTTTTGTTCACGCTGATCTCTCAGTCTGTTTTCCATGTTAGAAATATCACACTTAGTGCAATAATACTTCTGTACATATCACAGCTCCATCAGGACGACCACAAAGGATAACCAGTAGTGCACAAGGGACCTCTTGGATTGAGATAACATGGAAGATCCCTTCAGCTGATGGAAGGAATGGGATTATCATCAACTACGTCATTGACCTGTCATCAGGAGCTAACAGGATCACTGTTGATGTACAGACCCCCACCTTCAGCACTCCAGAGAACCTCTACTACAACATCACAGGGCTGAGTGCAGGTAGTGAGTACACAGTGAGGGTGGCTGCCTCTACTGTGAATGGGACGGGACCTTTTACTGGAGAAGTGAGGATCAGTACATTGGATGATAGTGAGAATATCATAAATTGATAATACTCTATGTCTATTATTATTGTGTGACATTGTTTGTATTATGATGTTATGATTTGTTCTTTCAGTAGTTCCTGGTCCAGTCAGAAATTTGTCTTATTGTCTAATTGCTTATCGTTGCAAGACTATCATATTGTCTTGGTTCTATATATAGTTACATTACAAGCAAGAATTGAGGATTCAAATCCAACAGGAGCCATAGTCGGTGTTCTACTTGCCATTATATTAGTCGGGACAGTAGTAGTTGTAACCATGGTCATCTGTCTATGGTGAGTTGTCAATATCTATATAATATATTATTATGTATATTTACCTACATGATATTGTATGATATTAGTATTGCACTGTATTATTCAATAATTTGAGAACATTACATTATTATATTTTCATACATGTATGTATAATATTATCATATAGTGTATACAGTGGACATACACAAGTATGTATGCTCACATTTGGACTTTTATATTTTTAGAGGTTGATTCTGTTTACAATTCAAATCTATCCCATCTAGTGTTAAGAAGAAAAAACCTCCAGTGTGTTTCTCAGGTGGGCTGACTAAGGTACATGGAGTGCGCCATTCCCTGAAGAAGAAACAGAAGGATGAGGATTATGAGATGCAGCCACAACCTGAAGTAGCCTACTACCAATCACGTGAGCTGAGGATGTCATCATTGCACGAGAGTAACTTTTAACAGTACATACATATATGTGGAAGTAAACGTTGCATTTAAGTCAAGGACAAGTGTGCATACACATACGCACATATAGTAGGTATATGTACGTATAATGGTAGTATTATTGATGAAATGTGTTCTCAGAGAGATTTATATATCTGTGAAGCAAAACTGGAAATCAATCATGTGCATCTACCTAAAAATGTACATATGTACATTGTGTGTACCCACCTATGTACATATGTACATACTTTGTGTGTACACATCCAGTTGTATGTACCCTGTACACTCACCCTCCACTCCCCCCACACATAGTGACAGTTGGCTCCCTTGAACCCATACCACAAAGTAGCTTCAGTGTTCATGTCAAGGCCATGCACATGGAGAGCAACAGCGGCTTTGAGAGAGAGTACCAGGTGAGGAATACCCTGTTCACCCAGTCTTCAGCAATGTGTTTCACAGGTGAAGGATGTTACCATGGCAACATGAAACAAAACAAATCCTTATGTATTATGTTATGTTGTTGCGGTCATGTATTTATGTAAACAACATATAGTCATGATGAGGTAATATACACACATTAAAGTAAATATCTTGGTTGTTATGTGTGGTAATGAGTATAATACTGATGCATCTTTGTGCCGTGTATTTTTGAGCATCATAACATTTGCTGGTCATTTTCATTGTTATTATGAAAAAAAATCTAAACACCATTATACTAATTGTGATCAATTACAGTCCATTGTCAATGATCCTAATGGAAGTGCTGAAATAGCCATGGAGAACAGACCAAAGAATCGTTACTTCAACATATACACTTGTGAGTATATGGGTGTATGGGATGGATTGTGTTTTGGGTGTGAGTGGGTGGTTTGTGTTTGTGGGGGAGTAGGTGGGCTGTGTTTTGGCTGTGAGTGGATGGGAGATGAGTGGATTCTTACATGTACTTGTGTGGATGTGGGTGTGGCACAGTATCAGGTTGCCACTCCCACAAACAGGTGTGTAAGTGTAAAAGATTGCATTTCCATAAATACATACACGTGTATATATAGTGGGTATTAGTTGAAGTCTTGGTGGGTTGTTATTTTTGGAGTGCTTTCCAGCCCACTGTACTGTGATGTTACAATGAGCATAAAATATTCTCTTTGTAACTCCAGATGATCACTCCAGAGTGGTATTGAGTGCTCCTGATGAAAATGGAAGTGACTATATTAATGCCTCATATATTGATGTGAGCATTTTTGGTATTGACACACATTCAACCTAGGTGTACTTGTATAACACACACACAAAAGTATACCAAACCTTATGACTACATACACACAAACACACATGCACGTACACACTAAAGTATAACAAACGCGTATGACTATACACACATACAAGAATGCATACACACATGCACACAGACATAT
>OZ026551.1:4742373-4789873 GCA_964020155.1 Chondrilla cf. caribensis | reverse complement strand
GTGTGTGTGCGTGTGTTTGTGTGTGTGTGTGTTGTGTGTGTGTGTGTGTGTGTGTGTGTGTGTGTGTGTGTGTGTGTGTGTGTGTGTGTGTGTGTGTGTGTGTGTGTGTGTGTGTGTGGACAGCATGCAAATGTTCACATATACCGTACATAGTTGGCACTGATGCAGTTTGGCAATAATTTACAATGCTTTCAATTTCAAAATTGCTCATCTTGACTTCCCCTACTAACAGTGACGGTATGGGGAGAAGTGGTGTGTTCATTTGTGCTATGTCTGAAGTTGAGAGAGTTAAAGTTGAAGGACAAGTTGATGTCTTTCAGACTATCAAAGGAATGAGAATACAGAGACCTCACATGGTGGATACTCCAGTAAGTGTGTGTGTGTGTGTGTGTGTGTGTGTGTGTGCGTGTGTGCGTGCGTGTGTGTGATCTCTGAGGCCGCCCTCAAATGTGACCACCCAGAGTGTGAGTTTGTGGCCCTCAACAAAGCTGGCCTAACAAACCACACAAGACAAAAACATCAGCAACCCCAGTTTGCCCAATGTGTGCACTGCCACAGAACATTTCACCGCCAAGGTCTTCTCAATCATCAACGTTTCTGCCCTGAGAGACCTGGCAACTGACTCTTTCCTTGGCCTGTACCACTCCCTTGTTTCACAAGATTTTGGAGTGCATACAGCATGGATGGATGGATGGTGTGTGTGTGTGTGTGTGTGTGTGTGTGTGTGTGTGTGTGCATTATATGTGCCTCTGTGTGAGCTCATGTTTTTGGAACACACATAATATGTTGCATAAAATCATAATTAATTCCTGAATACTTTCTCCACCAAAAGAAAACATTTGCGTAAATTTGTAATTATGTAAGGCATTTAAATAATGGATTTGACTCTTGGCTGTTGATTTGCAAGGTAGTCATCCAACAAGAATTTGTGCTTGTACAGTATGTACATACAAACTAATAAACTGTGATGTATTATAATTATATACAGGTATGTACATTTAATTATGTACACAAAGGTATATTAATTATACACTCATAAAAAGTCAAAAATCATTTCATCACTCTTGTTACATCAATCTTTTTTATTGATGTACTCTCCTCTTTCCACTCACAGGAGCAGTACAAGCTTTGCTTCTTTGTTCTACAGACTCATCTTGACTCGTTTGACATTTATGCTAACTTCAAAGAGGTCTGAAGTATATGATCAGCTACTTTTTCTTTTCGCTGAATATTGTGAAATTTCGTAATATCCAAGTGTGCTGTGTGTATGTGTGAAATTTAAGCTTGTCCGAAGCGAAAACCTCAATGATATTGCACATATTATTATCATGTGTTATAATCATCCAGGACAATTATATATACATATACATGTGTGTGTGAGTTACTTTTAGATTAATGATATTAAAATGATAATTATAATATTGTTATATTCTTCGGAAAGAAATATATATTCACGGATTCACAGTAAATATAAACAGTGAAGCTTGTATGAAGTATTAACTGCACACAGTGTCACACACATGCAAATATCATTGCATGCATGTGTATATGAAAATTTTAATACACACATGTACATACATATAATTAGACATATCGGACATGTATATACACAAGTATTATAATTATATACATGCATATGCACACAAATATGCAATATGTTCATTTAATAACTATCATTACTATTAAGTTATACATAAGTTAACTCAATTGTAATGAGGTATGTAGCCTTACTGGTAAGCCTCACCAGAGTCACTTGAAATGAACAATTATTGTAGATGGAGAGTTTCAGTGGGTGAGCTTAATTCATTCAAGCTCACACACACACACACACACACACACACACACACACACACACACACAAGCACACAAGCACACACACACACACACACACACACACACACACACACACACACACACACACACACACACACACACACACACACACACACACACACACAAGCACACAAGCACACAAGCACACACACACATGCACATGCACACACACACACACACACACAGCATGGGAGAGTGGGTGTGTCAGCATGATATTTTCACCAAATCTAGCTGGGGATGTGAGCTAAGCTATGAAACACTTCCCATCTCCTTGCGTGATTTGTAGCCCTTGTTATTCAAGGTGGTGCTATGGCCAAATTTTGGTCATTGCACCACAGTCAATGTATGGGAGAGAATAGGAGAAGAAACACTTAGCACCATCTTGCATACCTTGTGGGAGAAGGGGCGTATCAACCTGATATTTTCATCAAAACTAGCTGGGAATGTGAGCTAAGTTATGAAACACTTCTCATCTCCTTGCATGATTTGTAACGCTTGCTATGCAAGGTGGTGCTATGGCCAAATTTTGGCCATTGCACCACAGTCAAAGTACTCAGCACCATCTTGCATACCTTGTGGGAGAGGGGGCGTGTCAACCTGATATTATCACCAAAACTAGCTGGGGATGCGAACTAAATTATGAAACACTTCCCATCTGATTGCATCATTTGTAACCATTGTTATTCAAAGTGGTGCTATGGCCAAATTTTGGCCATAGCATCACCGTTAATGCACTTAGCACCATCTTGCATACCACGTGGGAGAGTGGGTGTGTCAGCATGATATTTTCACCAAATCTAGCTGGAGATGTGAGCTAAGTTATGTAATGCTTCCCATCTCTTTGTGTGATTTGTAACCCATGTCATTCAAAGTGGTGCTATGGGCACATCTGGGCCATTGCACCACAGTCAATGTACTCAGCACCATCTTGTATACAACATGGGTGAGTGGGTGTGTCAGCATGGTATTTTTACTAAATCTAGCTGGGGTTGTGAGCTAAGTTATGAAACCCTTCCCATCTCCTCGAGTGATCTATAACCCTTGTTATTCAAGGTGGTGCTATGGCCAAATTTTGCCCATGGCACAACAGTCAATGTATGGGAGAGAATAGGAGAAGAAACGTTAACGCTTAGCACCATCTTCCATACCTCGTGGGAGAGGGGGCATGTCAACCTGATATTTTCATCAAAACTAGCTGGGGTTGCGAGCAAAATTATGAAACACTTCCCATCTAAGTGCATCATTTGTAACTATTGTTATTCAAAGTGGTGCTATGGCCAAATTTTGGCCATAGCACCACCGTTAATGCACTTAGCACCATCTTGCATACCACGTGGGAGAGTGGGTGTGTCAACATGATATTTTCACCAAATCTAGCTGGGAATGTGAGCTAAGTTATGAAATACTTCCCATCTCCTTGCATGATTTGTGACCCTTTTTATTCAAGGTGGTGCAATGACCAAATTTTGGCCATAGCACCACAGTCAATGTACATAGCACTATCTTGCATACCGCGGTGGGAGAGTGGGTGTGTCAACCTGAAATTTTCACTAAGACTAGCTGGGGATGTGAGATAAATTATGAAACACTTCCCATCTCCTTGCATGATTTGCAACCCTTGTTATTTAAGGTGGTACTATGGCCAAATTTCGTCAATGTACTTGCATACCGCGCGTGTGAGTAGGTGTGTGAACATAATATTCTCACCAAATCTAGCTGGGAATGTGAGCTAAGTTATAAAACATGTCTCATCTCCTTGTGTGATTTGTAGCCTTTGTTATTTAAGGTGGTGCTATGGCCACATTTTGGGCTTAGCACCACAGTCAATGTACTTAGCACCATCAGTAAGTTGCATACATTGTATTGTAGGAGATCTGTGAATCACAAAAAACAGTATCTCAATTGATGACAGTAACAAATTATAATTAATACGATATCGTCCACTTTTTCAGTTCCCGGACCAGTCAGAAATTTGACATTTGAGGTTATCCCAAAATCTGAAGGAAGTGTGAGGATCAGCTGGGTAGCACCTGCTGTTACTAATGGAGATATTGAGAGCTATGAGGTGACCTATGGTGTACGTGATGGCACAGACATGAAGCTCACAGTATCCAACCCTCTAGTAGTGTTGGCTAATTTGAGTGAGTCCATACAAGTGTTAAATGACAACAGTCTAACACAACTGGTGAAGTGTCTCTGCTATTCTCACAGCTGGTCAGACTCCATATAGAGTAGGTGTTAGAGCTGGTACAAGTCAGGGGTTTGAAGAAGCTACATCCATTGTTGTGTTTTCCAGTGAAGGAGGTGAATTCACTGCATATTTGCTGTTTCTGTGCAGTCATCTTTGTTGTACTTGACAACCTAGTTTTGCTCCATCGCATCAGACCCAATCAAAGCTGTTGATAGTGTCACTGTTGAGTGGACAACTACCAGTTCTGTGCTTGTCACCTGGACACCACTCCCCTACGTTGAAGCTAGGGGTTTCCCCCTTTACCACATCACATACAAATCAGATAACGGTTAGTACTTCCAGAAGTGTCAACACTACTTCTTCAAGTGTAGACATATTATTACAGAATTGGACCCTCAGTATATGTGTACATCTTCACAGTTCAAGTTTCAACTGGGAATGGAAAGAATAAGGGGGCACAGAATTTGATGAGCATGTGAGGGAATTATTGGATGATATACCTTAATGTGGAAGCTTTGGTGGCATGAAGTGAGTAAATATTTCAGTTATATCTCATTATCGATATTGTACCAGCAAAAGTTTACTGGCTAAAAGGTCCCGAAGTATGGTATATACAGCCAGAGACTGGGCAATCCTAGCAGCCAAACAGTCTTGTTAGGCCCTGTGCAGTCAATGGACAGGGAGTATTGCATATTAGGTACAGATGTGTATTTTTAGTAGGCAGAGTATTGCCAGGTTCTAAGCATAATAAAACTTAGTTGTTTAAACTTTCATTTAGTACAACCTAGGCTAAACACTGGTAACTCCTTAGAGGTTGTGTGTACTTGGTAGTGTCCAGGTTCTTGTCAATGGGTGTTTTAATAGCCGTTGTGCTCAATTTTACAGCTCTGCTTTACTATCCTACTGAAATCCCAAAATTATGGCTTGCATTGTAATAAAGAGAAAATTCAATGAAATTAGGCTGAAATTGAATTATAATTGATGCACTGAGGAATCCCATTATATTTGTATTGCATCATATCACTTGTCATATATAGTGTTTTCTCGTTACAATTAATATACTGTATGTACATACATGCAATTTAATCAACTTTGGAAACTTCATTATAAAAATAGCAGTCTTATAAACCTTGTTGACATGTGTTCAGACATATATCGTACTCTGTACATGCCAATACCAAATTCTGTTTTATGTAAGATTTACATTTGGTTAGTGCACTTTTCTCTGTTAATCCTTACAGTGCTGACCAGAGGTCAGGTGTCTTCATCTCGGGATGACAACACTGCTGCTTTTGTGGGTGTGCTCATTGGTGGGATAGTAGTTGGCGTAGTCACTGTGCTGCTAGTGGAGGGAATAGAGTGTGGAGTCTGTAAACTGAGATAATATCCAAACCAACCCACTACAAATAACAACTAGCAAGTAAGCATATGGAGTGTGTTTCAATAGGGATCCAAGACAAATATAATACACCTATTTCATGTGAATGAACTGAGTATATTTGTATAGGAACTATGGGATGTGTGAATACACGCAACATTGTTTTTGTTTGTTTACAGAGTGGAAACCATCTATGAGGCAGTAGATGAGAGTCCTTGTCCTGATGTAACCATGACAACAAGCCCAGCATATGAAGGAGTGAAAATTAATTGAATAGACTGTGTGTGTGTGTGTGTGTGTGTGTGTGTGTGTGTGTATGTGTGTGTGTGTGTGTGTGTGTGCGTGTGTGTGTGTGTGCGTGTGTGTGTGCATGTGTGTGTGTGCGTGTGTGTGTGTGTGTTTGGTGTTCCTGAGCATGGCGGTGCTTACTATGATGGTCTAGCAGACCAGACCAATTAACTGCCAGAATGATTTACCAAATTTAATCAGGATATGCAATATTGTCTGTTATTGTTTAGTCTTCATAACTTCTTAACAATGGTTACCGAAATAGTGTTTTCGATAAACTTGTGTTGTAGTAATATTTTGTTCTGAATCACACAAGAGCTTTGTTGTCCTCACATATCATTACGAGGTTTGGTGATAGTGTCACATGTTGTGACCCAATGTCTTCCATAAACAATAATGAAATCAAATACAGACTAAGTGTGTGACGGTAATACATGGTAGCTTCACTTGACTATAACTCTTCAAACACATCTGGAAACTGTAACTACTCAACATTGACTGTTAACAGGTAAGTGACGATTATCTTTTCCTGTATGAAATTATCTCACACTAGTCATCCAAGAGGGAAATTTATACATAAAGTAGCTTGGGAACTTGTATATCAACAGATATTAATGAATAAAAATAATATGTTCATTGTCCAGTTAAAATGGGTAGACTGTATCATAACATTAATGCATACACCTGGGCACCTACTTTGTTGAAACTAGTGTAGTAGACTCCTGGCTGGAGGCTTTGTCAGATCAATTATATAGGCTTATGTAACCATAACCGTATGACATGGTGCTACATGAGGAAATGAAGCCAACTTCATGTGTCACTTTTATGGGTGGCCTGTTTTCTACACCATCCTATCAGGCACCCAGGGCGGAGAGGGGTAGGTAGGGGGGGGAAAGACCTTCATTATTCAACTTCACAATGGTAAACATAAGATACAATGCATGTAATGTGAATAAAAGGTGAAGTAGGTGCGACCTCGGACACAGACACAATATATGATACGGCAAAGCTGATGTAAATAGTGTCTGGCAAGGTGTGTACAATAATAGTAATAATAGTAATGGTAAAATGATGATGATTTGATGATTGTAACAAAACCAAAACAAATAGATAAACAAATTAAACAAATAGATTAAATTAAACAAATAGATAAATAAATTAAACAAATAGATAAACAATTATTGGTGGCGATAGAAGGACAGAAGAGGGGGTTCTCTCCATTCCGAGTTATTCCTTGCCAGGAAAATTGATTTGGAGCAAGCGATTGCAACCTCTCCTGCTTGATCAAGTATCCTTTGCCATAGTAATCGGTTCATTTGAGGGATTGTGTGAGATAGGTGGTACTGGGTGTCCTTGGTGCAGTGACCCAGGGCACCAATTTCGATGGTGTCATACTTGGCAT
The DNA here is from genome assembly GCA_964020155.1 of Chondrilla cf. caribensis. Lineage (NCBI taxonomy): Eukaryota > Metazoa > Porifera > Demospongiae > Chondrillida > Chondrillidae > Chondrilla > Chondrilla cf. caribensis. Next base: position 4,782,781 of record OZ026551.1, on the reverse strand, counting down.
TCAGTCCTTGTCTATGTAGATCATTGATGATTTCTAGATAGGGTCGCTTCTGTTGTTTTCGTTCTCTTGCTTGATTCATTGCTTCTTTAGAGTTGCCACTGACAGTCAATTCGAGTAGGGTGATATTTGTCCCATTAACGCACACAATGTCAGGACGGGAGGATGTTGATGTAAGACCTGGTGGGATGGTGGTGGGGGGGTGCTCTAGGGCACGCATGTTGTCTAGGTCAGCATATATCTGGACATGGGGAAGTGCCTTCTCAAGTGCCCTGGTCAGGCTCAATAAGACAGAATCATGTCTCCATGTATATCTACCCTGTTCCAGGGCTTCTGGACATGCAGATAAAATGTGTCCAGTTGTTGTTTGCGGTCTTTGACTAGCTAGACTACCTAATGCGATGCTCATGCATATGAGTACACGCATGTTTGCACTTGAGTTTATGACATCAGACACACATACAAGTTTACTAGTCTAACTAGCTAGCCCGTCCCCGGACACGCGCCCTACGGGCGGAGAGTGCGGGGCGCGTGTGTGATGACAGGACGGGTTAGCTAGCTTTATAGACTAACACGTTTACTTAGGAGGCGTGTGATTATATACGCTAACGTATACTGCATATTATGGGATATAGAAACGTCAGAGGGTTGATATTGTAGTGACCACCTATATACAGCGAGTTTTTGGCAACAAAAGCGGCATATTACACCGAGAGTCAAGTAATAGGGGGATCATATCGGGTGGTAGGGTCCGAATTTGGATGTGTGTATTTTAGAAAGTGTGTGACAGTTAATCTTGAAGCCAACAGGGATCAAATGAAGCGGGAGAGTTTCCTCTTACTGAGTGTACTTTTCGTTCCTGTCTTGAGCCGTAAGTTAATTTATAGTCAGTTGTGTACATGTATCGTACAATACCAAAATTATTACCAACAAATTGGAAGGGACTGTACATTTCTTTCAAACCTAGGCCTGGATCTGAAGTGTAACTTTGCTAGTTCTATCTAATGGTACATTTTGCTTTCAATTCCCTTACTCTTGCGGCGAGTTATGGGTTAAAACTGCCAGTTTATTTGCTGTAATTGTTACAGCAGAGATCGCGGGCATCAGAATCCCCAGTACCGGGGATCGTCCGTTAGAATAATAGACTAAGTACAATATAACGAAAATAATAGAAACACACAGCCAGAGTTCACATAATCAACATCCTATCTAGGTCAGAAGGGATCTCTCCAACTATTTCAGGGACGCCCTCTCGGTCCTCTTCCTACTCCTTCGCCTGTCAACACTTCCTCTGCCGCACTCCCTTTCCCGCTCTCCACCTTCTCCTTCCAGTATCATCTCCTTCTCTCCACCTTTTACAGGTTCTAGTTCCAGCCTCTCCCTCACAGTCTTATTCTTAACACAGTCCAGCCTAGTGACACCTTCAAGCTTCCTCAGTACCCTCAAGCTTGTCTATGTTGCTTGCAGTCTGGACATTTTCCTCACCTTTAGTACCTATGACTCAAATCCATATGTTAGTGTTGGGATTGCCACTGCTTCAAAGACTGATACTTTCGCTTCCCTGTTAATGTCTCTACTTGCATACACCTTTTTCATTGCCCCCACTGTTTGCATTATTATTCCAATTCTCCTTTCCACCTTGCTTCCCATCTTCCCATCCTCATTCAATTTACGTATCTCCCAGATACACAGTCTCGTTAACATTCTTCACCCTCTCTCCAACAATCTCTATGTTGCACTCTGTTGGGTCCCTACTGAAGTTTATTGTGTTCGATTTACTCCAGTTAACTTTCAGTTCGTGCCTCTTCAGTGCTTCATACAGCTTCTCCACATTCCACTTCAGGTCTTTTTCGCTTTCTGCAGCAACACATTCAGTGTCATCTACAAACGTAGTCACCTGTATGTGGCAGTTGTTCAAATTCACACTACCTTTGAATAGGGGGAGGGCTTTCTTCATCACCACCAAATCTATAGGTAGATGTTAAACAACCACAGTTACATTGGGAGCCCCTATCACACTCCTCTCTCCACTTCAAACCAGTCTTTTATCTCCTCCCCAATCCTCACTGCAGATTTACTATCATGGTACAGGTGCTGTATTGTTCTCAGTAGCCTTCCTCCTACTCCATACTGCTCCAAAGCCATCCACAGTCCTGTTCTCCAAATTCTCTCATATACTTTCTCTATAGGTCCAAGAAGGCTGCATATGGTCTCTTTCCTCTCTCCAGCATCATCTCTCCACGTTGACGTATCACATGCAAACACATTCTCTACACATACGTACACTTTCCGAACTTCCATTGTCAATAGGATCCTATATATATACCAGGTAATTTGTCCACTGTAGAGAGGTTGTCCACTCTTAAGAGGTGAAAAATGTATTAGCACTATAGGAGAGTCTATTTTTGGTGCCTTACAGAATGTCCTTTGTAGGGAGGTAATTTCTATGGTGTCTTTTATTGGGAGAGTCCTTTAATAGAGGTTCCACTGTATAGCGTACTCAACGCCGCTGCAAAGGATTGTCATTGCCCACGAAATCGCTCTCAATACTATAGGATGTATTGCCTTTTGTACTCTTCAAAATCTATTAATCGGCTATCAATCAATATTCAACGCTGTTACAACGCAAATATCACTTTATAGCTAAATACTAGATGATGTATTACATTTTGTAATTATAAAATTCATTTAATTGTTATTATTATTATTATTATTATTATTATTATTATTATTATTATTATTATTATTGATTATTATTATTATTATTCAATTTTTTAAAACTGTCAAACATTAATTCAATATTATATTCAACAATAATGAATTGGCTAAGTGACATAAACTGTATTCATTTAATTGGCTATACTATTATTATGCAGAAGGTTCACTCCCTAAGCCTGCCAAGGTCCAAGGTGTCACTGTCACTAGAACTGTACAAGGTTCATCTCCAGCTTTGAGAGTGTCATGGAGTGCAGTCAATGGAAGTGGTATCACCTACACTGTATGTTACAGTGAAAATAGAGGGACACAGTCTAATCCACCACCTGGTGCTAACTGTGGTGCTAGGAGAATCGCTGGTACATCTACCACACTGGGTCCAGTTAGTGGAAACACTACCTACTACATCTGGGTGAGAGCAGTGTCATCAGGTAGACAAGGACCGTACAGTGACCGAGTGCAACAAAATGCTTGTAATGGTGAGTGGTATGTATTGTGTGATTGACAAATGGCTATTTTTATAATTTATATTATTTTTGAATAACAACTGTTGATTCTTCACGCTACAATTTCTTTTAAAATGCATTGTTTTTGCCATTTCAAAAGACTTAATCTTATAATGGTAATAGTACAGTTACTATTAATATAAAAAGGCTGACCAGAAGATGCTGTCTAAAGAGTGAATGTGTGCCTGCATGCATGTGGGATTAGTTGAAGTGCAACTTAATGATTGTGAGGTTATATCCATTCAGTTCCTTCCAGACCAACATTGCTTGGAGTTTACAATAAACTATACCTCCCTTCTGAGGTTGGAATAACTGTATCCTGGAGTGCTCCTCAAAGTGACTGTCCCATCACTTCTTATGAGGTTCAGTACAGGTTCAGTAGTGACACTAGTTGGAGTACACCACCAGTGACATCAAGGTCAAGGAGACATGACTGGAGGGGACTGTCTCCTAACACTAGTTATGATGTTCGAGTGAGAGCTGTTTCAGCAGCTGGTAATGGAGCATGGAGTGATGTAGGACGAGTAACAACACCTGGAGGTATTCAACAAACACACTATAATATATTTCATAGGACTGTGAAACCATTGCATGTATTATTTCCACTTTAGTGCCACATTTTACATTACTTTTTAATTTGCACTCATTGCCATGATAGCATTCTACGTCACTAATTGGTAACCATTGAACCTTTTCCCATGTTTATGCAATAATTTGCATTATCAGCAAATTTACATCTGATTGTGTTAATAATAATTATTACACAGTCCTATATATATGGCAACTTTTAATTGGAGTTTTTCTTCTCTCCATAAGTTCCTGGTCCAGTACAATCCCTCTCAGCTACCCCATTCGAAGCAAATGGTATACCAGTATTACGTATTAGATGGAGTCCTCCTGTGGACAAGGCTCAGGGAAATCTAACATACAGACTGAGAGTGGTTCCTCCTCATGTCACCATATCAAGACCAGTGACAGCTACAGATTACACTGTGACAGGTCTGAGGGCTAACACTAGCTATACAGTGTATGTCAGAGCTGTGTCCTCAGGATTGGTTGGACCTGAAGTATCTGCTGTTGGTACTACAGGAGGAAGTGAGTGTAGGATTATTTCAAAAGCTCCCATTGTGTACATCGATCATTGCAATCACTCCTATAAGAGTAATATTCAATTGTTTTAACATTTTCTTAGTTCAATATCTTTAACATTAGCAGAGTTTGCAGCAAAACAATTCAGATGGAACTTTCATAACAATGTTGTATCTGTATATCTCAGTAGTACATCCAGTGCAGAGTTGGGTGGTATATAATTCAGTGCTGTTTTGAAATTATCAATTCGACCACCTTTTCTTAGTGTAGGACTGTGCTGGTGCAAAAAGGAATCATAACATCAGTAGTCTGAGTGTAAAATTTATAGTTAACTCCTCAGAGAAGTGCCAAATAGGGTGCATGGGCCTGCCTAATATATTTAGCATATACTATATCATGCTGTTAACTGAAAATATCTCTAGTCTTCATTCCACTGGAAAATGAAACTAATTAACAAACTGAAACCAATTTACATACAGTTTTATTTACAGGAATATAAGGGCAGTGTCGATATGTGAAAATACCATAATTGCAGTGAAACCTCCATCTATTTCAATGGAATGCCATTCACATAATATAAGATTGAAAGAACATTGAACCATTTGAAAAATACTGTAATGAGTAGAGAGTCAATGTTATCCATGTCAGATTCATGACATACTTTATTCATGTTTTGTATCTTCTCCAAAGGACCATCTAGTTTCACAGTGATACAGTTTACTGGTCAACACTTGTCCACTTCATCTGTTACCTTAAGGATATCTCCCTCAGTTGGTAGTCGGTATGTGGTGTTCTACAAAGAAGATGGACAGCAGTTCACCAGACACCCAACCACATTCAGCTCAGCTAACAATGTGGTCATTACTGGTCTCCAGTCCAACACTGGATACACAATGAGGGTGCAAGCCAGTAATGACTACGGGTCAACCAACAGCTCTGATGTTGACGTGTACACCTTACCAGATGGTATGGTCTATATGATTTGTAAATCATACGTACATGAGTGAAAATTTGTTTATTGTTTCGTGTACACCTTACCAGAAGGTATGGATTCATCTGATGAAGAGTACAATTCTTCACCAGAGAACATTTTCAATTTTCTCAACAACATGTGTGTATCTATAAGTAAATGGGTAAAGGTTTTGCTTATTTTTGCATGGGTTTACAACAGCACCGACATGACACCTTGGTCTTGTACAAAATCAGACCCTTGAAAACTGACAATGATTTCATAGCTAACTTATTATTGGATCATTAATTATATTTCATACACCTTGCTCTTCCATGCAGGTCCCACAGATTTGATCCTATCTCCGTTGTCCTCAACATCTGTCTTGTGTAGTTGGACACCTCCTGTGAACCACAGGAAGACACCACTCATGTATGCTGTGTCTCATGGACAACCTGGAGCAGTCTCTACTGCAGAGACCAGTTTGACACTAACTGGACTTCAGCCATACAAAGAGTACACCATATCAGTGAAGGCTCAGAATAGAAGAGGATCCAGTGTACCTGTGACTGGTACAGTTAGGACATACAGTGACAGTGAGTTAATTTCTTCCAAAAGTAATGACTAATATTTGCATTTTCACAGCATCAAATTGAATTCAGATATTCAGGGTGTTTTTGTTCACTGATCTCCCTGTCCGTTTTGATATATCACACTTAGTCCATAAATTCTTCTGTACATGCATATCACAGCTCCATCAGGACAACCACAAAGGATAGCCAGTAGTGCACAAGGGACCTCTTGGATTGAGATAACATGGATGATCCCTTCAGCTGATGGTAGGAATGGGATTATCATCAACTACGTCATTGATCTGTCATCAAGAGATGAGAACATCACTGTTACTGTACCGACCCCCACCTTCAGCACTCCAGAGAACCTCTACTACAACATCACAGGGCTGAGTGCAGGTAGTGAGTACACAGTGAGGGTGGCTGCCTCTACTGTGAATGGGACAGGACCTTTTACTGAAAAAGTGAGGATCAGGACATTGGATGATGGTGAGTACTATAATATTTTGCATGTAACACGTCTCCAATTCACAATGAGTGTCTTTGTCAGTTCCTGGACCAGTCAGAAATTTGACTTTTGAGGTTATCCCACAATTTGAAGGAAGTGTGAGGATCAGCTGGGTAGCACCTGCTGTTACTAATGGAGATATTGAGAGCTATGAGGTGACCTATGGTGTACTTGATGGTACAGACATGAAGCTCACAGTACCCAACCCACCAGTAGTGTTGACTAATCTGAGTGAGTCCATACAAGTATTTATTGAAAACAGTCTAACACAACTGGTGAAGTGTCTCTGCTATTCTCACAGCTGGTCAGACTCCATATAGAGTAGGAGTTAGAGCTGGTGCAATTCAGGGGTTTGGAGAAGCTGCATCCATTGTTGTGTTTTCCAGTGAAGGAGGTAAATTCACTGCCTATTTGCTCTTACTGTGCAGTCATCATCATTGTACTTGACAAACTGGTTTTGCTCAATCATATCAGTTCCAATCAAAGCTGTCGATAGTGTCACTGTTGAGTGGACAACTGCCAGTTCTGTGCTTGTCACCTGGACACCACTCTCCTACATTGAAGCTAGGGGTTTCCCCCTTTACCTCATCACATACAAATCAGATGATGGTAGTACTTCCGGAAGTGTCAACACTACTTTTTCAAGTGTAGCCATCATAGGATTGGACTCTCAGTATGTATACATCTTCACAGTTCAAGTTTCAACTGGTAATGGGAAGAATAAAGGGGGAACAGAATTTGGTGAGTATGTGAGGGAATTATCGGACGATTTATCTTAAAGTGGAAGGTTTGGTAGCCTGAAGTGAGCAAATTTGAATAGCTCTATATCAACCATTGTACCTGCAAAAGTTCATTGGCTAAAACTTTCTGAAGTAATGGTATATTCAACCATTGACTGGGCAATCCTAGCAGCCAAAACTGTCTTGTTAGGCCCCGTAGAATCACTGGACAGGGAGTATTACATATTAGGTACAGATGTGTACTTGCAGTAGGCTGAGTGTATTGTCAGGTTCTAAGGACTGTCTGTAAACATATAAGATTATTGTAAACTTTCGTTTACAACCTAGACATTTGTTCTGAACACCTCTTTAGAGGTTATGTGTACTTGGTAGTTTCCAGGTTCTTCTCAATAGGTATTGCTAATAGCCGTTGTGCTCAATTTAACAGCTCTGCTTTACTGTTCTACTGAAATCCCAAAACTATGGCTTGCACTGTAATAAAGAGAAAAATAATTGAAATTAGGTTGAATTTGATTATGATATTAGGAATTATGTCTGTATTGTATTATAATATTATCACTAGTTATAGTGTTTTCTGGTTGCAATTAATATACTGTATGTACTTACAGGCAATTAAATCAACTTTGGAAACCTCATCATAAAAATAGCAGTTATATAAGCCTTCTTAACATGTATTCAGTCATATTGTATCATCCTCTGTACATGCCAATATCAAATTCTGTTTTATGCAAGACTTACATGTGGTTAGTACATGTATCACCATCAATCCTTACAGTACTGACCAAAGGTCAGGTGTCTCCAACTCAGAATGATAACACTGCTGTTGTTGTGGGTGTGTTCGCTAGTGGGATAGCAGTTGGTGCAGTGACTGTGCTGCTAGTGGCGGGAATAGTGTGTGGAGTCTGTAAACTGACACGACATCCAAAACAACCCACTTCAAATGAGCCACCAAGCAAGTAAGCACATGCTTTGTGTTCCAATAGTGATGCAATAGTGTTTGTTTCAATGGGAATCTAAAACAAATACTATAATGCACCTATTTCATGTGAATGAACTAAGTATGTTTGTATAGGATACTTACAATCCCTACAACTGTGGGATGTGTGAATACACACAACATTGTTATTGTTTATTTACAGAGTGGAAGCCATCTACGAGGCAGTAGATGAGGGTTCTGGTCCCAATATAACTATGACAACAAGCCCAGCATACGAAGGAGTGAAGATTAACTGAATATACAGTGTGTGTGTGTGTGCGTGCATGCGCGCGCGCGTGTGTGTGTGTGTGTGTGTTTGTGTGTGTGTGTGTGGTTGTCCAGAGCATGGGGTGCTTACAACAGTGATCTAACAGGCCAGACTAACATACTGCATGATTCACCCAATGAAGCATGCAGCATTTTCTGTTATTGCTTAGTCTTAATAACTTCTCATTATGAAAATGGTAATAAATTATTCGTTTGTGATAAACTTGTGTATTGTTTCGTTCTGAATCACACAAGAGCTTTCTTGTCCTCACATATCAATACCAGGTTTGGTGAGAGTGTCACATGTTGTGACTTTGCGTATTCCATAAACAATAATGAAATCAACATAGACGAGAAGTGTTTGATGATAACACATGGTAGCTACACTGGGCTGTAACTCTTCAAACAAATCTGGAAACTGCAACTACTCAACAGTGACTGTTAATGGGCATGTACGATTTTTTTCCTGTATATATTACATACAAGTGATCCAAGAGAGAAGTATGTACATGAAGTATCTTGGAAACTTGACGTATTGTGTTCATTGTCCACTTAAAATAGGTAGACTGTATCATGGCATTAATGCATATATACACGTGGGCACATACTTTGTTGAAACTAGTGTAGTTTATAGCATCATGGCTGAAGGCTTTGCCAGACTAAATAGGCTTATGTAACCATAACTGTACGTGGACAGCACTACATGCATGTTGAGGAAATGAAGCCAGATTAATAATATTATGTCACTTTCATGGCTAGCCTGGTTTTCTATACCGTCGTATCAGGCGCCCAGGGCGGAGAGGAGTAGGTATATCTCGATAGAGTACTTAATGCGATTCTCAGTCTTACGCATAATATTATGACTACACGATGGTTGCATTTGAGCTCATGACATCACACACACGTACATACACGCGTGATTACACTTACGTATACTATTACTTGTGGGATTATATTCCAGAGACTACGTATACAGCAACACATTGTAGGCATTGCCAACGAAAAGCGCCATATTACACCGAGAGTTAAATAATCGGGACACTTTATCTGGCTGTGCGATCCAAATCTGGGTGTGTGTATTTTCGTCAGTGTGTGACAGTTAAATCTTGAAGCCAACAGGAATCAAATGAAGCGGGAGACTTTCCTCTTACTGAGTGTACTTTTCATCCCCGTCTTGAGCCGTAAGTTATAACTTGTAGTAAGTTGTCTTCATAATATAAGTTAATTGTGACTAAAACTACCATTTTGTCAGACCGTTTATTTGCGGTAATTGTTGCGGTTGAGGATAGATCGACCACGAAAGAGAGACTATTCCTTTCGAAACTTCTCCATTAGCTATGTGACAGTTTGATATCTGCCATGTAAAAAGAACTGGTGAAAACATTCCACTATCAATTTGGTGGATCTCATGAATTGCATTACACTATTCTATGTGTACCACCATACACCTTTGGAGTAATTACCACCAAATATTGCCATTTAATGGACTTCAAATCCAAACTTAAGTCATTTTTTAGTATAGTGACCCTATTCTGTATAATATGATCATGAAATGTAATTCAATTACAATGAGGTAGCTTTACCAGTAAGCCTGACCGGAATCACCTGAAGCTTCAAGTGAGTGTTATTGTAGATGAAGTGCTTCAGAGGGTGCATGACCTTCATGAGCCATTAAACCTAAACCATCCATTGGGATTCAGGAACGTTGAGAAATGTAGTCTGGAGAAGAGAGTTCTTTATCTGGACATTTCAATCTGTGGGTTGATCTTCAGCAGTTGAAGTGTCTTGGGAATTACGCTTTTTAAATGGGTTTTGCTTCCCACCAATTTGAGGATGGTATCTCCCAAGGCCCTTCGATTGCTAAGACAAACCACAGGGATGAAACATCCAGACGAAGACTCCACTCTCCACAAGACTGTGTTTCTCAATGCTCCTGAATCCAAACAAATTTCCCCAACAACATTACAGTGGGAACATTACAGTTCAAAATCCCTATTCAATGAAAAAGCATGTCTTCGGATTTAAGGGAATTACTGTGATTTTCTGACCTCTAATGCAGATTGCACACTGCATGATTTTCATATCTCTAATTTATAATTGTATCAGTTTGTATCAACGTTTTCATGTTAAATTATATTTATTAAGCTTTGTTGATAATTATGGAATTTGTAGCTGGATTTAAACCACAAATATTTCATTTCCAGGGGTAACTGCTCACCAGATACATGTGGTTGCAAATGCATTCACCGTATCCACCAGTAGTAGTGGGATGTTACCACTGGTGTTATTACAGTGTATTTACCAGTCACTGTGGCAAAACTAACCGAAAAATGTTCCATTAAAGTAAGCTGTTGTTACAGTAGTTCACTTTCCAAAACTCTGCAGTTAATAAGCCACTTATTCATTGCTCAAGGATGTATTCAATCAATTTATTGGCTGTATTATAATGCAGAACAATCACTCTCCAAGGTACAAGGTGTCACTGTCACTAGAACTGTACAAGGTTCATCTCCAGCTTTGAGAGTGTCATGGAGTGCAGCTGTGTCTTCAGGTAGACACGGATCGTACAGTGATCGAGTGCGGAGAAATATTTGTAAAGGGATGGGGAGAGGTATGTATTGTAATATGTGATTGACAAATGTCTAATCATAATTCTAATTTTGAATAATTATTAATATTCATGTTTTTAATTTACAATTTCTTTTAACATGGATTGTCTTCACTACTCTTTAATTTTTATAATGGTGCTAGTTCTGATAGTGCAGTAATACTAACAAGCTGATCAGAAGATGTCTACCAATTTGAAAAGAGTGAATGCATTAATTCCATGCCTGCTCATGATGAACATTGTCTAGCTGTAGGAACAGTCTAGATCCTATGAAATCCTATGTTGAAGTGGCGTATGTTCAATTGCATATTATTGTAATAATCCTTAAAAGTGCCAGTTGAACTTCCATCATGATGCTTGTAACCCATGCATGTATGTGGGATTAGTTGATGTGTAACTTATTGTGAGGTTATTTCCATTCAGTTCCTTCCAGACCAACATTGACTGCAGTTTTCCATACACTATCCCTCCCTTTTGGGGTTGGAATATCTGTATCCTGGAGACCTCCTCAAAGTGACTGTCCCATCACTTCTTATGAGGTTCAGTACAAGATCAGTAGTAACACTAGTTGGAGTACACCACCAGTGTCAACATCATCAGGATCAAGGAGACATACCTGGAGGAGACTATCTCCTAACACTAGTTATGATGTTCGAGTGAGAGCTGTTTCAGCAGCTGGTAAAGGAGCATGGAGTGATGTAGGACAAGTAACAACACCTGGAGGTATATTATATATTAAACATATTTAATTTATATTATAAACTATGAAAGCATTGCATAGATTACCTACACTTCTACATACTACATTATTCATCAATTTTATTTTGCACTCAGTGCCATGATAGCATTCTACCCTATTAACTTGTAACCACTGGACCAGTGTTCATAAACATTAATTTTACCAAAATATGCCAAATAGAGATAACATCAAATCATGTTGAAATTCTTATTATACAGTAATATATTATTGCAACTCTTAATTGGAACCTTTTTTTATTTTCATAAGTTCCTGGTCCAGTACGATCTCTCTCAGCTACCCCGATAGCAGTGAATGGTGTACCAGCATTACACATCAGATGGAGTCCTCCTGTGGACAAGGCTGGAGGTGGTTTAACATACAGACTGAGAGTGGTTCCTCCTCATGTCACCACATCAAGTGGAGTGACAGCTACAGAGTACAATGTGACAGGTCTGAGGGCTAACACTAGGTATACAGTGTATGTAAGTGCTAGGTCATTGGGACCACATGGACCCGAAGTGTCTATTACCACTACAACAGTAGGAAGTGAGTCACTGTAGGATTTGATTTGTTTGATGATACAGATGTTGTGCAGTGAATAGAATCCTCCAATGAATGAATTTGGTTATTAAATTTATCCTTTCAATTCCCTTGACTAGAGCCTGGTCCAGTACAATCCCTCTCAGCTACCCCAGTAGCAGTAGATGGTGTACCAGCATTACGTATCAGATGGAGTCCTCCTGTGGACAAGGCTGGAGGTGGTTTAACATACAGACTGAGAGTGGTTCCTCCTCATGTCACCATATCAAGACCAGTGACAGCTACAGTGTACACTGTGACAGGTCTGAGGGCTAACACTAGCTATACAGTGTATGTCAGTGCTAGGTCATCGGGATTGGTTGGACCTGAACAATCTACTGTTGTTACCACAGGAGGAAGTGAGTGTTGTATTGATGATTATGATACAGCATTTATTGTATTGCCCCAAGGATTTTTAATCATGTTTGATGGGTATACAATTTCATAATTGTTATGAAACCATAATAATTATATTATGGTGACATTTGTGTCTTTGAGTGTATAAGCTAGCCTTTTATTGCGGTGCTTATCTATGGCTTCCTTGATACAAATCTTATGTTCTGTATGTTGTATTGCTATATACTAAGCTGTTTCAATCATTATCACACACAGGTCTGATACCTTTATAGAACATTACATTGGTGACAAGTATTGGATAACATCCTTATCTTGTCATAGCTGTTTGTGCAATATTATTGTATATTACGTCATGTGAAGTAATAATAGAAGAGTATCACATGTTCAAAAAATATAGAACAGTGCAATAGTTTATAGTGTGTTTCGTTGTCACACATAGATATGATACCTCCGTAGAACATTACATGATTTGATTTGTTTGATGATAACAGATTTGCAGCTAATGTATACTTCCCCAAAAAATAATGAAGCGATTTTTGTATTTAAGAGCCTTTCCATTTCCTTTAACAAAGGTCCCGGTCCAGTACGATCCCTCTCAGCTACCCCAATAGCAATAAATGGTGTACCAGCATTACATCTAAGATGGAGTCCTCCTGTGGACAAGGCTGGAGGTGGTTTAACATACAGACTGAGAGTGGTTCCTCCTCATGTCACCATGTCAAGACCAACAAGAGCTACATTGTACAATGTGCCTGGTCTGAGAGCTAACACTAGGTATACAGTGTATGTCAGAGCTGTGTCCTCAGGAGTGTATGGACCTGAAGAATCTGATGTTGGTACTACAGGAGGAAGTGAGTGTAGGATTTTTTCATAATCTCCTATTGTGCATATTAATCATTGCAATCACTCCTATAAGAGTAATTTCAGTGACACCTCCATCTATTTTAATGGAATTGCATTGTTATAAAATTGAAAGCACATTAAACCACTTAAACAATATTATTTCAATTAGGGAATCAATATTATGATATCCGTGTCTAATTCTTGATACACTATATTTCATGTTGTTTATCTCCTCCAAAGGACCACCTAGTTCCACAGTAACACAGCTTACTGGTCAACAATTATTGTTCACTTCATCTGTTACCTTAAGGATATCTCCCTCAGTTGGTAGTCGGTATGTGGTGTTCTACAAAGAAGATGGACAGCAGTTCACCAGACACCCAACCACATTCATCTCTGCTAACAATGTAGTCATTACTGGTCTCCAGTCCAACACTAGATACACAATGAGGGTGCAAGCCAGTAATGACTACGGGTCAACCAACAGCTCTGATGTTGATGTGTACACCTTACCAGAAGGTATGGATGTGTATATCTAGTAGGGATTTTGGACTGTGATGTTTCCAATTGTGTTGTTGGGACAATCCGTTTGGATTGTGGGAATGTTGAGAAATGCAGTCTGGTGAAGAGTAGAATTCTTCACCATTTTTAATGCTCCCGAATTCAAATGAATTTTCCCAATAACGTGTATATCTATACGTACACGGGTAAAGGTTTGTTTATGTTTGCATGGGTGTACAACAGCACTGACATGACACCTTGGTCTTGTACAGATCCTTGAAAACAGATGATGATTTGTTAGCTAACTTATTTTTGGATCATTAATTATATTTCATACACCTTGCTCTTCCATGCATGCAGGTCCCACAGATTTGATCCTATCTTCGTTGTCCTCAACATCTGTCTTGTGTAGTTGGACACCTCCTGTGAACCACAGGAAGACACCACTCATGTATGCTGTGTCTCATGGACAACCTGGAGCAGTCTCTACTGCAGAGAACAGTTTGACACTAACTGGACTTCAGCCATACAAAGAGTACACCATATCAGTGAAGGCTCAGAATAGAAGAGGATCCAGTGAACCTGTGACTGGTACAGTTAGGACATACAGTGACAGTGAGTTATGTGACAAATATTTGCCGTTTCAAATCAATAAATTAAATTCATGTTTTTCATTTATACTGACCGCTCAGTCTGTATGTTTGAAATATCACACTTCGTATAAAAGTACTTCTGTACATATCACAGCTCCATCAGGACAACCACAAAGGATAGCCAGTAGTGCACAAGGGACATCTTGGATTGAGCTAACATGGAAGATCCCTTCAGGTGGTGGTAGGAATGGTATTATCATCAACTATGTCATTGACCTGTCATCAAGAGATGACAACATCACTGTTGATGTACAGACCCCCACCTTCAGCACTCCAGAGGACCTCTACTACAACATCACAGGGCTGAGTGCAGGTAGTGAGTACACAGTGAGGGTGGCTGCCTCTACTGTGAATGGGACGGGACCTTTTACTGGAGAAATGAGGATCAGTACATTGGATGATGGTGAGTAGGCTGCATACATTGTATTGTAGGGGATCTGTGAATCACAATAACAGTATATCAATAACAGTAAAAATTGAAATAATTATGACATTATCCACTTTTTCAGTTTCTGGACCAGTCAGAAATTTGCTTTATGAGGTTATCCCACAACCTGAAGGAAGTGTGAGGATCAGTTGGGTAGCACCTGCTGTTACTAATGGAGATATTGTGAGCTATGAGGTGACCTATGGTGTACTTCATGGTACAGGCATGAAGCTCACAGTATCCAACCTGTCAGTAGTGTTGACTAATTTGAGTGAGTCCATACAAGTGTGAATTGAAAACAGTCTAACACAACTGGTGAAGTGTCTCTGGTACTCCCACAGCTGGTCAGACTCCATATAGAGTAGGTGTTAGAGCTGGTACAAGTCAGGGGTTTGGAGAAGCTACATCCATTGTTGTGTTTTCCAGTGAAGGAGGTGAATTCACTGCTTATTTGCTCTTTCTGTGCAGTCATCATCATTGTACTTGACAAACTAGTTTTGCTCCATCACATCAGACCCAATCAAAGCTGTTGATAGTGTCACTGTTGAGTGGACAACTACCAGTTCTGTGCTTGTCACCTGGACACCACTCTCCTACATTGAAGCTAGGGGTTTCCCCCTTTACCTCATCACATACACATCAGATGATGGCAGTACTTCCGGAAGTGTCAACACTACTTTTTCAAGTGTAGCCATTACAGGATTGGACCCTCAGAATGTGTACATCGTCACAGTTCAAGTTTCAACTGGGAATGGGAATAATAAGGGCTTAACTGAATCTGGTGAGCATATCCAATTATATGGATTTTATATTAGTTTTCAGCCTAGTGTATAGTGTTGTAGGTTTCACCAGTCCTGTCACTGGGTGGAATATCCCAAAAAAGTAATTTATTAAGTAGGGTGCCTGCAATTATTCGAATATTTTTGGTCTATGTTAAGTTTTGTTAGATTCTTATTACTTTCTGCATGATTTGCTGTTTTTCACTCCACTGACCTTGGCATTTCTATCCTCAAAGTTGAATACAAAAGGATATTATACCCACCCAATAAAACAGTTCCAATCATTTTGTAGTAAAAGTTGGAAAGTAATAAATGTACAAAGAGAGTTATAAATGCAATCATAGGACTCGTACACATTGCATAATTCATTAGCCTAAGGACGTTTTGTTGTTGTGAGTCATATATTTTCAATATCCACATGACATACTAGTATAGTACTGCATGTTTCCAGTATTAAATTATGCTATGTAAACAGATTGATTACCATAGCAGGTTTATTAAGACTCTTGACTCACAAATATTGTGTTATATAGCTCATTATTAGTAATTATATTATTAACAAAATGTAGTAGAAATTATACACATTCCATATCTTGTCCACACAGTATTAACAAAAGGTCAGGTGTCTCCAACTCGGAATGACAACACTGCTGCTTTTGTGGGTGTGCTCATTGGTGGGATGGTACTTGGTGCAGTGACTGTGCTGCTAGTGGAGGGAATAGTGTGTGGAGTGTGTAAACTGAGACGACATCCAAAACAACCCACTTCAAACCAACCACCGAGCAAGTAAGTACGTACATGCAGTGTGTTTCACAGGAGTGCCATCCAATCAGTACAAATCCAATACACCTTGTTTCATGTGAATAGAACTATGTTTTTTTGTAAGGCATTCTCACATGCAATCCCTACAACTGTGGGATGTGTGAATACATACAACATTGTTATTGTCTGTTTGCAGAGTGGAAGCCATATATGAGGCAGTAGATGAGGGTCCTTGTCCTGATGTAACTATGACAACAAGCCCAGCATATGAAGGAGTGAAGATTAATTGAATTAACTGTGTGTGCGCGCACGCGCACGTGTGTGTGGGTGGGTGTGGGTTGCACGTAATGTGTGAATGTATTCCAGCCTCCTGACAGTTTGGATTGCTATGACTTTGCAGCTCATGTTATGCTGAGTGTACCCTTTTGATATGTAAATTCTTAAATTTGTAAATTTATCTGATTGATTGAGCCTCACTATGACGTAATTTGCGAACCAGATGTATGTTATACATACAAGCCCTCAGGGTATAATAATACCAATTCCATCACTCTCCAATGGATTCTCATGGCTATTTGTGACTGTCCAGGGGAAATGTATATGATATTATTCACATTGTGAGCTATAGGCTGGCAATAGCTGTATGCATAGTGTATTTTGCATATTATTATTTACGTTTAAAGTAAGTAGCATGGGCAAGTACATATAGCCTCATACAGGTGTGAGTTGACTTTTATTACCACTAGACCATCCTAACCATGGATCACTTACAATGATGGTCTAGCACCCTGACTAACATCCTGCATGATTCACCAAATCAATCATTGACAAGACTTAGTGTTTATGATGAAAATGTGCAATGTTTTGTCTCTGCATGCTTTACACAAGAGCTATGTTGTCCTCACATATCAATACCACGTTTGGTGATAGTGTCACATGTTGAGACTTTGTGTCTTCCATAAACAATAATGAAATCAATATAGACTAAGTATTCAATGATAATACATGGTAGCTTCACTTGACTGTAACTCTTCAAACAAATCTGCAGACTGTAACTATGGAAAAGTGACTGTTAACTTTACAGGTAAATGTGACAATTTGTTTTCTAATATTAAACACTCAAGAGCAAAGAAAGAAATTCATGCATATAGTAACTAAAGAAACGTATACATTAACAGATAATATTATTATGTACATTGTCCAGTTATAGTGCATGGGTGAATTGCATCATAGCAACATATTGTCATATTAATGCATACACCTGGGACCTACTTAACAGAAGCACACTAGACTACTTCATGCGCCGGTTCTCAGGTCTTGACTTTGCGCATGGTTACATTCGAGTATATGACATCACGGGCATACATACACGTTTACTCATTATAAAGACGCGTTTATATAATCATACGTGTACTATTATGGGATATACGAACATTGGTACTTGACACACATATCCCTAGCTCTCCACCATTCGACGCCAGAGGGTTTGTATTGTAGAGATTACGCCTAAAGCAGGGGGGGGGAAAGACCATTATTATTTTGGCAACAGAATAGATATATCACACCGGGAGTCAAGTAATAGAGGCTCTGGAAGTGATAGGGACGCTATATCGGGCGGTGCAGTGCAACGTTGGACGTGTGTCCTTTTAGTCAGTGTGTGGCAGTTAATTTTGAAGCCAACAGGGATCAAATGAAGCGGGAGAGTTTCCTCTTACTGAGTGTACTTTTCATTGCCGTCATGAGCCGTAAGTTGACTTGTAGTAAGTTGTCTGCATAATATATTTTACAAACATCAACCAAATTAATAGGTAACAATGAAATGAAAATCGAAGGAGATCAATTTCGGATCAACTGTAGAATACGATCACAGCCCCGGGCGCTTAATAAACTAAACCATAAACCAACCCTAACCCTAAAACCAAATCACAACTGTTACATACGGGCGTCAATCGTGATCGTATTCTGGAGCGAAGATGTAATTTAGCTAGTTTTATCTAAAGGTGACCGTTTGTGACCGTTTATTCGCGATAATTGTTATGCACCGATCGACCTCGAAAGAGACTCTTCTCGAAACTTCTCCATCAGAAGAACACTTTTCCATATCTACTTATCAGTAGCCTAAATAACCCGAAAGGAAACGATCCGTTGAAGTGGCAGTTCACTTTTTGAACCGGTATGCCCTTATCAACGCCCCTTCTACGAGTAGTGAGCGCCCATGAAGATGCTCTAAATGATGAAGGATGTTACAGTAGTATTAAATTTCATATATTATATCAATATTCAATCTCAATTATGCAGAACAATCACCCTCCAAGATACAAGATGTCACTGTTACTAGAACTGTACAAGGTTCATCTCCAGCTTTGAGAGTGTTGTGGGGTGCAGCTGTGTCATCAGGTGGACAAGGATCATACAGTGATCGAGTGCAGAGAAATACTTGTAATGGTAAGTGGTATGTATTGTATTGTGTGATTGACAAATGACTGATGATATTTTACTATTGAATAGATATTTTTTATTTTTTGTTACAATTTCTTTTTCATGCATAGTATGTACTATTTTTATAATGGCATGCACGAAGTTATGATGAGTATATTTATAACATGTATTGAAAAGCTGATCAGATGTCTGCCAAAAGAGTCAATACAATGTTGAATTGGCAAATGTATTAATATGCTCAATTGCAGATTATTGTAATAATCCTTAAAAGTACCAGTACAACTTCCACCATGATGCATGGGATTAGTTGATGTGTAACTTAATGTGGGGATATTTCCATCCAGTTCCTTCCAGACCAACATTGCTTGGAGTTCACTATAATCTACACCTCCCTTCTGAGGTTGGAGTAACTGTATCCTGGAGAGCTCCTCAAAGTGACTGTAAAATCACTTCTTATGAGGTTCAGTACAAGATCAGTAGTGACACTAGTTGGAGTACACCACCAGTGTCAACATCAAGATCAATGAGACATGACTGGAGGGGACTATCTCCTAACACTAGTTATGATGCTCGAGTGAGAGCTGTTTCAGCAGCTGGTAAAGGGGCATGGAGTGATGTTGGACAAGTGATGACACCTGGAGGTATTTAACAAACACAATATGTATTTCTTAAACTATGAAAACATTGCATGGTTTAACTCCACTTTTGTGCCACATTTTACATTAATTTGTAAATTTGCACTTATTGCCATGATTACATTTTAGTCCACCAATTGGTAACTGCTGGACCATTCTCCATGATCACGCAAGTTTTAAATTATTTGCAATGATGGAGATTACATCGGATTGTGTCGATAATCGTTGTTACACTACCCTATATTGCAACTCATTAATTGGAAAACTCTTTCTCTTTGTTAGTTCCTGGTCCAGTACGATCCCTCTCAGCTACCCCAGTGGCTGTGAATGGCGCACCAGCATTACGTATCAGATGGAGTCCTCCTCTGGACAAGGCTGGAGGTGGTTTAACATACAGACTGAGAGTGGTTCCTCCTCATGTCACCATATCAAGACCAGTGACAGCTACAGAGTACAATGTGACAGGTCTGAGGGCTAACACTAGCTATACAGTGTATGTCAGTGCTAGGTCATCGGGACCATATGGACCTGAAGTGTCTACCACAATAGGAAGTGAGTCACTGTAGGATTTGATTTGTTTGATGACGCCAGATGTGCAGTGAATATTAGAATTTTAGTTTATTTTAGGCACTACACATCGTGCCATATAAGTGCCAATCAAGATCGTATATACGTAGATGTTCTTGGACCACATATTGGTGCTGCAGTAAAAGTTAATTCATATGTGTGTACTTTCAGTTGGTGGCATTCACTTTTAGTTGACAGATCTAGTGATCAAATAGGAGAGAAAGTTTGTTGGGTTTGCATTTGGCTCCTGTCCTGAGCCATAAGTTCATGCACTCTGAGTCAGTATATTACATGACACTGTATAACATTCTAAGTTATTCAGTCTATTTATATCTGTAGACCGACGTGCATCTCAAGCTATAATTTCCTATATAACAATGTTCGGATCGTTGTTCTGTGTTCACGTAGCCATCTTGTCCGACTTACATCCTTCCTTTGTGTAAATTCTGTCCACCGATTTCCAGGCAGGCTGTTCACAAAGATCGCTTCCCGATGAGTCTCACAGTCCATACGATTATTATAGATACTTGGACGAAATAACGTTACATTATCTCAACGATTACTTGGTCGCTGGTTAATATGGAAAATGAAGAATGAACTTGAATGACAGCTTTTTCGCCTTGCCAGAAACCAATAATAACAACCTATGTCTGTGGAAACAAAAAGATTATTCAGCCACTTCAGCTTTTCCTCCGTTAAAATGTTATATCGATTGAATTTCTCAGTATTAGGCTCGTAGTGGACCTATTAGTACACTGCACATTATAATAGTGCCTGGGAGAAGATTGAAATTATTGCTGTATTGTAAGTCCATTTCAAAATTTTGTAATTATGACAATCAATCAATTGGCTATATTTCAATGCAGAACAATCACCCTCCAGGGTACAAGGTGTCAATGTCACTAGAACTGTACAAGGTTCATCTCCAGCTTTGAGAGTGTCATGGAATGCAGTCAGTGGAGGCAATATAACCTACACTGTATGTTACAGTAGGAAACTAAGTACACAACCTGTGCGATGGTCTTTTGGAAACTGTGGTACTAGTGGAATCACTGGTACATCTACCACACTGGGTCCACTTAGTGGAGGAACTACGTACTACATCTGGGTGAGAGCTGTGTCATCTGGTGGACAAGGACCAGACAGTAACTTAGTGCAACAAAATGCTTGTAATGGTAAGTTGCATTTATTGTATCAAGGCCGTATAGGAAGCCGTGCAGTTATGGTTTTGGCCTTACCACTTTTTTTCAAAACTCTACTTCTGCCACCAATTCATATGTCATAATGGTATAGTCAACCCTGACATTACTATATATATATATATATATATATATTATTTGTAATATTGTATATATGTATTACTATATTTGTCATAGAATTTGTTGATAGGCATTGCACTATCGTAGCCTAAGGTGAGAAGAATGTCGTCACTTAATGTTGTTACTCAATCATCATACAGTAAAAAGTATTATGTTTGTGTGAGTTATTGGAGGCAAAGAGGGTAGAGATTTATTAGCATTAGAATTAGAATTATACAGCCTTACCACTTTCCAAATGCTTCCTATAAGCATTGTGTATGGTGTAATTTACTTAATGACTGATTTAATCTTTTAAATGTGAGAGACTCATAATGTTTGTTTTTATGATACATTTTCTTTTACCATTCTACAAGTCTGATAATGGTTCTGGATATAATATAATATTATTATTATTATTATTATTATTATTATTATTATTATTATTATTATTATTATTATTGTGCTGATGTAGGGAGACTCCCAAAATAGCACATACATATAACAGTCGATAGATAAAACAATTTATAACAGTTCAACTCTTCTATTCCACATTCTCATAACTATCCTAGAAATCGTCTTCTCATGCAATCTTTTCATCACATCATTTAATTTGTTGTCCTCTTTCTTCATTAGCTGTTCCAGATCACATCGCTCATCTTGTAGGGCCTCACAGGACGTGAGGAAATGCCTCTCATCTCCCATCTCTTTCTTGCATAGCAGACAGATCCTATCTTCTCTTAAGCTTGCTACTCCTCTCCATCTCCCCGTTTCCACTTCCAGCTTTGCACATCCACATCTCAATTCCCCTATCAGCTTCCTCTGATCTTTGCTTTGCACTCTAACTGCTCCTCCCATCTTCCACTCTGCAAAAGCTATATCTCCTACTAAAACTTCCCAATATCCTAACTTCTGTGATCTGCTGCAGCCCTCTCTCCACTCTTCCTGGAGCTTCCTCCATGCACATGCCTCCAACATCTCGTTCACCTGACCAAGTGACAAATATATACATAACTGATCAGAAGATGTCTATAAAAAGAGTAATGTGTATAGATAGCATGCAGGCTTACAATGATCATTATCCATAGGAACTGTTGAAATGACATAAAATCCTATGTTGAATCACCAAGTGGATTTTATTATACAATTGACACCGAAAAATGAGTACAAATCACTTAAATTAATACCTGCTAAATGTTGGGCAACAAAATACAATAAAGTTAGTACCCACTAAAATAACTTCATGTTATATTGTAGTAAGCCTTAAAAGTGCCAGTTGAACTTCCATCATGATGCTTGTAACCCATGCATGTATGTGGGATTAGTTGATGTGTAACTTGATGTGAGGTTATTTCCATTCAGTTCCTTCCAGACCAACATTGACTGGAGTTTACCATCAACTATATCCCCCTTCTGAGGTTGGAATATCTGTATCCTGGAGAGCTCCTCAAAGTGACTGTCCCATCACTTCTTATGAGGTTCAGTACAAGATCAGTAGTGACACTAGTTGGAGTACACCACCAGTGTCAACATCATCAGGATCAAGAAAACATGACTGGAGGGGACTATCTCCTAACACTAGTTATGATGTTCGAGTGAGAGCTGTTTCAGCAGCTGGTAAAGGAGCATGGAGTGACGTAGGACAAGCAACAACACCTGGAGGTATATCTACGTATGTACTGAACAAACACAAATATATACAGTGAATTCTTGTTAATCTACCATTGCTCTATCCACCAAGCCTATTAATCCACCACAAGTTTTCATTGCCAATATGATATATGCATATACTATTGAATCACCAGTTATAATGCACAAAATATGTCAATTTAATTACCATATTTTTGGAAAACAAATAGTGGCAGTGTAGCCAGAATTCACTGATACAGTATTGTATGAATGATATAAATTGTGTCTGTATAGCCTATAACTCCACGTTTGTGCTGAATTCCACATATATCTTCTCATTTGTACCCATTGCCATGATAGCATCAATTTCCCTATTTTCACACCATTATTACGTTATTAAAATTAAGAGGGACTCATCAGATTGTGTTATAACACTGTACTGTAATATGACAACCTTTCTTTCTCTTCATATATAAGTTCCTGGTCCAGTACGATCCCTCTCAGCTACCCCATATATAGCAGTGAATGGTGTACCAGCATTACGTATCAGATGGAGTCCTCCTGTGGACAAGGCTCAAGGAAATCTAACATACAGACTTACATAATGAGATATTATGTCTGAAATGTCCAACAAAACATTTGTAATCACCTTCTCAACTGAAAGTAGAAAGGATTTTATGTATACAGAGAGGGTTATACAATTGTAGGGATCCTGCCGATTGTTAATATTGCATGATTTGTCAGACCATTTTGTTGTGTGAGGTGCAAATTGAAAAAGTGAAATGCACATTGTATGCACTAAAGTCACATTGTGTGCACACATCCACTACTGAATCATGGTGGATCAGATAGATTACAATAAAGGTTTATTGATAAGCTCCCTGAATGACAAGTAGAGTGTTTAATCAAACACATGTAATTATATTAGAGAATAATTTTGTCCATACCAAATTCTCCTGTTGTAGAGGACATAATATTATGATCATAGTAATCGTATCTTGTTCTCACAGTATTGACGAAACACACGGTATGTCAACCTCAGGATGATAATTCAGGTCTTGTTGTGGGTGTGCTCATTGGTGGGATGGCAATTGGTGTAGTGACTGTGCTGCTAGTGGAGGGAATAGTGTGTGGAGTCTGTAAACTGAGAAAACATCCAAAACAACCTACTTCAGAAGAACCTGATAACAAGTGAGCACAGTGTGTTTTGAGGGAGATGTAGCAAATGAATGGTGTACCTTTAGTTACTGTATGAGGACAGCACAGCAGTGTACATGAATTGTAGAGGATGGTACCTTGTAAGGTCACAGTGTACTGTTAGACCTTGTTTATCCACACCTTAGATAACCGTTTCCGCCACCATCTGCATCATTTCCTGTTGAAACGAATCAGCTTCTGTACAATACACTTTAACCTCCGTTAACTGGAAACCTCGCTATCCGCATTCAGTCACACTATTTGTATTCTATTGTATACCAATCCATATATTAATTTGCCCTCGGTTATAACAGCAAAATTAGTAGTGTCCATCGTTGTGTAGATTTTGATATTTTTTAAGTTGTACTTGCCCGAAATGACCATTAGCTATTCCTGTAAACTACCAACTACTAAATGCCAGTAAGAAACAAATCTGCCTTGTTTGTTATAGTGTAGATATGATACTGTAGTAATGCATATAAAGGAATGTAATGTATATACTGTACATCCATTATGAATGCGTGTATGCTGCACCGTCACTTATCCAGTTCCCTCACTTCAAGTCCTGAAACAGATGTGTGCGGATAAGTGGGGTCTGACTGTCATGTATTATAGAGGAAGGTACCTTGTGAGGTCATGTTGTGGGGGTGACTTGACTAGAACCTTCTACGGTCCAATTCCATTGACCAGTGGAAACATTTCATCAGTCGAAGCAAATGCTGTGATCTCTGCTGTCCATGTGTGAATACATACAACATTGTTGTTGTTTGTTTACAGAGTGGAAGCCATTTATGAGAAGATAGATGAGGCCACTTGTCCTGATGTCACCATGACAACAAGCCCAGCATATGAAGGAGTGAAAATCAAATGAACTACAATTGTTATTACTGCAGCCCTGTTAGTGTAGAAGCAAACTAGTATATGTGTGTGTGTGTGTGTGTGTGTGTGTGTGTGTGTGTGTGTGTGTGTGTGTGTGTGTGTGCATGCGTGCATGTGTGTGATATTGTGTGTGCTTGAAGGCATAATTAATTTACATACATTCATTCATAAAACTAACAGTCTCAATTTGCAATCATGCATGACATGTATGATATACAGTTTCATTTAATACTGTTATTAACTTTCAATAGTATGTGTGCATGTCCTCCATGGCTGTTAGTTTACAAATAATTACTGAAACTACCCTTTCATGATGACAGGAAATTGGCTTCTATAAGTTCTTAGGTACAACGCGTACGACGTCCCTAAACCGCCAACGAAACGAAACGAAACGAAACTGGAAACGCGCGCGATGAATGGCCTGCGACCTAGTCTAGCTAGCTAGCCCGTCCCGGCACACTTAGCTGGCGCACCCGACTCTTGATCCGCCATTTTATTTTGTTGGGGAGGACAGGGTCTAGCTAGGCCAGACTACGCATGCACGCGCCGCAGTCGGAACAGGGGCAGAACAAACAGTGACAAAGACAGTGCGGGAACGGGCTAGCTAGCTAGACTACCTGCGACCACGTTCTTACTCCGATCGAGTCTCCAATCTCGGTTACGTATATAAGTCATAATCAAGGTCGTATATGGACGCTTTCGGACCACATATCGGTTGTATTACAAGTGAATTCGTATGTGTGTGCTTTCAGTCGGTGATATTCACTGTTAGCTGACAGATTCACAGGTCAAATGAGAAGGAAAATTTTGTTGTGTTTGATTGTATTTTTAGCTCCTGTCTTGAGCGGTAAGTTCACTGTGAGTCAGTATATTACGTGATACTGTATAACGTTCAGTTGATCTGTGAAATATTATCTATTACAAATATTATCTATAGCTGTAGACTTACGTGCATGCATCTCAAACTATAATTACCATAACAATATTCGGATCGTTGTTCTGTGCACGTGTTGCCCGTAGCCATCTTGTTCGACTTACATCCTTTGTGTAATTCTGTCCACCGATACCCAGGCTGGCTGTTCACAAAGATCGATTGCCGATGAGTTTCACATTCCGTACGATTATTATAGATACTTGGACTTAATCACGTTACATTATCTCAATGATTACTTGATCACTGGTTAGTATGGAAAATGAAGCCCGAACTTGAATGACGGCTTTTTTCGCCTTGCCAGAGACCAATAATAACAACTTATGAGTGTGGATGATGGTCGAAAGCAAAAAGTTTATTCAGCCAATTCAGCTGTTCCTCTGGTAAAATGTTATCAACTGAATTTATCAGTATTAGGCTCATAATATTTTAGTGGACCTATTAGACTACACTGCATGAAACAAAGTGATTTCCAAATGATGTATTATAATAGCCATGGTCCATTGGAAAAAAATATTACAGTATTATAAGTCCATTTCAAATTTTGTAATTATAACAATCAATTAATTGGCTGTATTATTATGCAGGAGAACCACTCTCCAGGGTAGAAGGTGTCACTGTCACTAGAACTGTACAAGGTTCATCTCCAGCTTTGAGAGTGTCATGGAGTGCAGTCAGTGGAGGCAATATCACCTACACTGTATGTTACAGTAGGAAACTAAGTACTAGGCATAATCAGTGGTCTCCTGGAAACTGTGATACTAGTGGAATCACTGGTACATCTACCACACTGGGTCCACTTAGTGGAGGAACTAACTACATCATCTGGGTGAGAGCTGTGTCATCAGGTAGACAAGGACCAGACAGTAGCACTGTGGAACGAAAAGCTTGTAATGGTAAGCGGTATGTATTGTAGGGTGTAATTTATAAATGACTGATTAATCTTTTATGTGAAGGATTCATAATAGTGTTTGCTCTCTATGTTACAATTTCTTTTACCATTGTATACGTCTGGTAACGTTATAATAAAGCTGATCAGAAGATGTTGATAGCATGCATGCTAATGTTGATCATTATCTGTATAGGAACTGTTGAAATGACATAAAATCCTATGTCGGCAAGTGGATAATATTTTACCATTGATGCCAAAAGATACAAATCGATAGAATTTAATGTTGGACAACAAAAAGTTAGTGCCTACTATAATTTTTTTGCTCAACTACATATCATATTATAGTAAGCCTTAAAAGAGCCAGTTGAACTTCCATCATGATGCTTGTAACCCATGCATGTGTGTGGGATTAGTTGATGTGTAACTTAATGTGAGGTTATTTCCATTCAGTTCCTTCCAGACCAACATTGACTGGAGTTTACCATACACTACACCTCCCTTCTGAGGTTGGAATAATTGTATCCTGGAGAGCTCCTCAAAGTGACTGTCCCATCACTTCTTATGAGGTTCAGTACAAGATCAGTAGTGACACTAGTTGGAGTACACCACCAGTGTCAAAATCATCAAGATCATTCAGACATGACTGGAGAGGGCTATCTCCTAACACTAGTTATGATGTTCGAGTGAGAGCTGTTTCAGCAGCTGGTAATGGAGCATGGAGTGATGTAGGACAGGCAATAACACCTGGAGGTATATATAATATCAAGCAAACACAAATATGTATTTCTTAAAACTACGAAAACATTGCCCAGATTACCTCCGTCTGCTAATTGGTAACTGTTGGACCTTCCCCCATGCATGTTCACACAATTCTTACCTCATTTATAATTGAAATTAATGCAGATTACATCAGATTGTGATAATGATCATTATATATATATATATATATTGCAATCATAATTGGAACCTTTAATTTCTTTCTCTTCATTAGGTCCTGGTCCAGTACGATCCCCCTCAGCTACCCCATTTACAATGAATGGTATACCAGCATTACATCTCAGATGGAGTCCTCCTGTGAACAAGGCTGGAGGTGGTTTAACATACAGACTGAGAGTGGTTCCTCCTCATGTCACCATATCAAGACCAGTGACAGCTACAGAGTACAATGTGAGAGGTCTGAGGGCTAACACTAGGTATACAGTGTACATCAGTGCTAGGTCATCTGGAGTTTATGGGCCTGAAATGTTTGCTGTTGGTACTACAGGAGGAAGTGAGTGTTGTGGAAATGATTATGATGAAGCAATGTATTGCTCTAAGAATTAGATATTGTTTGATGTTTAATTGATGACAAGGTTAGATAATTATTATACATTGCATATTATTGTTGCCATGTTCATGTCCATGTTTGATGTACAGTCCAACTTGCTTAGTACACATCTTGAAGAGTTCAGCTATCACTACTATTTTGACATAGTGTACATGAGCTAGGGTCTGAGAGAAGTGTGTGTCCTGACCAGGGGGATGTACTACCAAACATTGGCAATGTAGTTACTACTGACAGTAATTAAATAGGTAATAGTTATTGTATGACCAATTGTGCAATAAGGCGCCAATGCACAATTGGTCATACAATAACTTACTTGTTGTATGCGCCCTCTAGCGCTTAGTTTTCTGGCGGGAGGTTGGTATATAGTTAGTCAGCACAGTTTTTCAGTAGCTGCTATGGCTGAAATGACTTCGAAACGTGCTGTCATCTAGGCGTTTCAACTTCGATATCGACGACGACGACTTTGAGATTATGTCCAAACCTTTTCAACCCAAGAACACAGCTATCTACATCGTGTGGTCTCAAAACCTTCGCTGCTTGGGTTGAAGAATGGAATAAACACAAGCCTCTAGCGAAGTGCCCTCAAAACGTGCTAATGACTGAAAATAAAGCCACTCTTACGTATTGGCTTGGTTCATTTGTGACGGAGGCAAGGAAATAAGACTGCGCGACGACTTATTCTCCGAAAACCCTTCACGTTCTCTTAATAGCAATTCAGCGGCGCATCAGAACCATGAAACCGAGCAAGCCTGTTAATTTTCTAGCCGATCCGGAGTTCCACCTCCTTCAGAATAAACACAATTGTTACAATGATTCAGATTGTTATGATAAGATGGGTGCATAAAGCTGACAATTACTAATTGAGCACACTTGTGGTTGGAAAGGTCAAAAAGTGTGCAATTACAAAAAACAATGCACACTTTTTCCTTTGATGTTAACCACAACCATACAACATTATTAATTTTAATGTGCGCTCTGTATCAACAACTGTCCTCTTCATCTGTTACCTTCAGGCTTGAAGTGGATTGTATGTAGCATGATTTGTCAGAGCATTTTGTCATTAAAAGTCATGCATATTATGCACTTCACATTAATATATATATATATATATTATTATTATTATACTATTCCACAATTAAATCATGGTATACAGATTGATTATAATAACATGTTTGAAAAGCTTCCTGACTGGCATGTAGTGTGTCATAACAAATACAAATTATATTAGCAAATTTGTGTATACCAATGTCTGCTGTTGTAGGAGACAATGTCAAATTATTACAATAGTAATTGTATGTCGTGTTTAATATTTTGTCCTCACAGTATTAACGAACCGTTCAGTGTGTCAATCTCAGGATGATAGTTCAGCTGCTGGTGTGGGTGGGTTCTTTGGTGGGGTAGCAGTTGGTGCAGTGACTGTGCTGCTAGTGGTGGGAATAGTGAGTGGAGTGTGTAAACTGAGACAACATCCAAAACAACCCACTTCAACAGAAACTCCGAACAAGTAAGCACATGATCTTTATGATCTTATGGGTTTCTTACAATCCCTACAACTGTGGGATGTATGAATACATACAAAATTGTTATTGTATGTTTACAGAGTGGAAGCCATTTATGAGGCAGTAGATGAGAGTCCTTGTCCTGATTTAACTATGACAACAAGCCCAGCATATGAAGGAGTGAAGATTAATTGAATAGACTGTGTGTGTGTGCGTGTGTGTGTGCATGTGTGTGTGTGTGTGTGTGTGTGTGTGTGTGTGTGTGTGTGTGTGTGTGTGTGTGTGTGTGTGTGTGTGTGTGTGTGTGTGTGTGTGTGCATGTTGTGTGTGTGTGTGTGTGTGTTTGTGTGTGTGTGTGTGTGTGTTACATGGAATGTGTGAAGATTCTTACCTCCTACTATCCTGGCTTGCTACGACTGTCCCAACAAGCACCCACAGGTAGAGATAGGAGGTATGGTCTAGTGACACTATACATCACACCTTTGTGAGCATATTTGATTGGACTAGCAGGCCAGACCAACATACTACATGATTCCAGGACATGTAATGTTGTCTGTTATTGTTTAGTTTTGATAACTTCTTAACACAAAAATAGTGATAAAATGTTTTTGATAAACTTGTGTATTGTTTCATTGTGAATCAGACAAGAACTTTGTTGTCCTCACATATCAATACCATGTTTGGTGATAGTGTTACGTGCTGAGACTTTGTGTCTTCTTTAAACAATAATGAAATCAATATAGACTAAGTGTTTGATGATAATACATGGTAGCTTCATTTGACTGCATGAGACTCTATAACCAAATAGGGAATTAAACTGTAACTACTGTACAATGACTGTTAACTTTTCTGGTACAGTGTTATATGTTGAGACTTTGTGTCTTCCATAAACAATAATGAAATCAATATAGACTAAGTGTTTGATGATAATACATGGTAGCTTCACTTGACTGTAACTCTTCAAACAACTCTTCAGACTGTAACTATGGAAAAGTGACTGTTAACTTTACAGGTATATGTGACAGGTGTATGTGTTTATTTATGTAATTATTAAGCACTCATGAGCAAAGAAGGAAATTTATGAATGCAGTAGCTTTACAAATTTAAAGTATATATTAACAGATAATATTATCATGTACAGTTATAATACATGGTTGAACTGCATCGATTTTGTCTTTATGTAATTATTAAGCACTCAAGAGCAAAGAAGGAAATTTGTGCATATCGTAACTCTAGAAATGTATGTATTAACAGATACTAATAATATGTACATTGTCCTGTTATACTGCATTGGTGAACTGCATTACAGCAATATAATATTTTGTTATATTAATGCACATACACCTGGCACCTACTTCACAGAAACAGTTACTGTACCTATTATAGTAGCATCCTTGCGGAAGTTATCCCAAGGTTAAGTAAACTCATGAACACCATAACTGCTGCAGTACCCGTAATACACATTGAGGAACTTCTTATTCTTTTTTATTTATTGTTGTATTATTAAGTCACTTTCATTGGTAGTCTTTTCATGAGGCACCCAGAGAGAAGAGAGGTAGGGATAACTAGCTAGACTACTTCATGCGGTTCTCAGGTCTTATGACTATATACGCATGTTTGTATTCGAGTATTACGACATCACACACACACACACACACACACACACACATGCACGTTTACTTGAAGACGCGTTTATATAATCATACGTGTACTATTATGGGATATACAAACACGTACTTAACGCACAATTCACTAGCCCTCTACCATTCGACGCTAGGGGGTATGTATTGTGGAGATTACGTATAAAGCAAGATTATTTTGGTAACAGAACAGATATATCACACCGGGAGTCAAGTGATAGAGGCTCTGGAAGTGATCGGGACGCTATATCGGGCGGTACAGTACATCGTTGGATGGTGTCCTTTGAGTCAGTGTGTGACAGTTAATCTTGGAGCCAACAGGGATCAAATGAAGTGGGAGAGTTTCCTCTTACTGAGTGTACTTTTCATCCCTGTCCTGAGCCGTAAGTTAACTTGTAGTAAGTTGTCTGCATAATAATATGTCCAATTACAAATATCAACAAATTGGTAGCAATGAAAATCGAAGGTGGTCAATTTCTTTCAAACCTGGAGCGAAGATGAAATATTGTTAGTTTTATCTAAAGGTACATTTTGTTTTCAAGTCCGTTATTCTTACGCCTTGCCATACGGACCATTAATTGTATTTGCGATAATTGTCACGCACAGATCGACCTCGAAATAGACTCTTCTCGAAACTTCCCCATCATAAGAGTTTGATATCTACTTAACAGTAGCCTAAATAACCCGAAAGGAAACGATCAGTTGAAGTGGCAGTTCACTTTTTGAATCGGTGTACCCTAAGGCTTATTCAACGCCGCTTCAGGGGTTGTGAGTGCACAGGAAATAGCTCTAAATACTGAAGGATGCATTAAATTTCGTATTAGTATTCAATTTCAATTATGTAGAACAACCACCCTCCAAGGTACAAGGTGTCACTGTCACTAGAACTGTACAAGGTTCATCTCCAGCTTTGAGAGTGTCATGGAGTGCAGCTGTGTCATCAGGTAGACAAGGATCATACAGTGATCGAGTGCAGCAAAACAGTTGTGAAGGTATTTGTATTGTGCGATTTAATGTAGATTATAGCATGAATATTGAAAAGCTGATCATGCAGAAGATATCTATCAAAAGAGTGAATGCATGTTGAAGTGACAAATGTATCAATATGCTCAATTGCATAATTGTAATCCTTAAAAGTGCCAAATGAACTTCCATCATGATGCTTGTAACACATGCATGTATGTGGGATTAGTTGATGTGTAACTTAATGTGAGGTTATTTCCATTCAGTTCCTTCCAGACCAACATTGCTTGCAGTTTGGCATACACTACACCTCCCTTCTGAGGTTGGAATATCTGTATCCTGGAGAGCTACTCAAAGTGACTGTGACATCACTTCTTATGAGGTTCAGTACAAGATCAGCAGTGACACTAGTTGGAGTACACCACCAGTGTCAACACCATCAGGATCAAGGAAACATGACTGGAGAGGGCTATCTCCTAACACTAGTTATGATGTTCGAGTGAGAGCTGTTTCAGCAGCTGGTAATGGAGCATGGAGTGATGTAGGACAAGTAACAACACCTGGAGGTATTCAACCAACTCAATATGAATTTCTTTTACTATGAAAACACTTCATAGTTTATCTCCAATTTTGGACCACATTTTACATTAATTTGTAAACTTGCACTTATTGCCATGATCGCATTTTAGTCCACTAATTGGTATATGCTGGACCATTCTCCATGATCACGCAAGATTTACATTATTTGCAATGACGGGGAATACGGTACATTGGATTGTGTCGATAATTGTCGTTACACTACCCTATATTGCAACTCATTAATTTGAAAACTCTTTCACTTCATTAGTTCCTGGTCCAGTACGATCCCTCTCAGCTACCCCAGTAACAGTGAATGGCGTACAAGCATTACATGTCAGATGGAGTCCTCCTGTGGACAAGGCTGGAGGTGGTTTAACATACAGACTGAGAGTGGTTCCTCCTCATGTCACCATATCAAGACCAGTGACAGCTACAGAGTACAATGTGACAGGTCTGAGGGCTAACACTAGCTATACAGTGTATGTCAGTGCTAGGTCATCGGGAGTGTTTGGACCTGAAGTGTCTACCACATTAGGAAGTGAGTCACTGTAGGATTTGATTTGTTTGATGACGCCAGATGTGCAGTGAATATTAGAATTTTAGTTTATTTTGGCACTACACATTGTGCCATTTAAGTGCCACTCAAGATCGTATATAGACGCTCTTGGACCACATATTGGTGCAGTACAAGTGAATTTGTAGGTGTGTATTTCAGTTGGTGACATTCACTTTTAGTTGACAGATCTAGAGATCAAATGAGACGAGAAAGTTTCTTGTGTTTGTATTTGGCTCCTGTTTTGAGCTATAAGTTCATGCACGCTGAGTCAGTATATTACGTGACACTGTATAACATTCTAAATTATTCAGTCTATTTATATCTGTAGACTGACGTGCATCTTAATCTATAATTTCCTATATAACAATGTTCGGATCGTTGTTCTGTGTTCACGTAGCCATCTTGTCCGACTTACATCCTTCCTTTGTGTAAATTCTGTCCACCGATACCCAGGCAGGCTGTTCAAGAAGATCGATTACAGATGAGTTTCACATTCCGTACGATTGTTGTAGATATTTAGACTAAATCTCGTTACATTATCTCAATGATTACTTGCTCGCTGGTTAGTATGGAAAATGAAGCCCGAACTTGAATGACAGTTTTTTTCACCTCGCCAGAGACTAATAATAACAACCTATGTCTGTGGATGATGGTCGATAACAAAAAGTTTATTCAGCCAATTCAGCTGTTCCTCTGGTAAAATGTTATCAA
This sequence comes from Chondrilla cf. caribensis, assembly GCA_964020155.1. Lineage (NCBI taxonomy): Eukaryota > Metazoa > Porifera > Demospongiae > Chondrillida > Chondrillidae > Chondrilla > Chondrilla cf. caribensis. The sequence continues at coordinate 4,748,475 of OZ026551.1, read as the reverse complement.
CTGAATTTCTCAGTATTAGGCTCATAATATAGTGGACCTATTAGTACACTGCATGAAACTAGGTTTGAGATTTCCAAATGATGCATTTTAATAGTGCACAGAAAAAGATTGTCATTATTGCTGTATTATAGGTCATTTTCAACTTTTGCAATTATAACAATGCAATTACTTGGCTTCTTCTTCATGCAGGAGAACCACCCTCCAGGGTACAAGGTGTCATTGTCACTAGAACTGTACAAGGTTCATCTCCAGTTTTGAAAGTGACATGGAGTGCAGTCAGTGGAGGCAATATCACCTACACTGTATGTTACAGTAGGAAACTAGTTACACAGCCTGTGCAATGGACTAATGGAAACTGTGATAGTAGTGGAATTACAGGTACATCCACCACACTGGGTCCACTTCGGGGAGGAACTATCTACACCATCTGGGTGAGAGCTGTGTCATCTGGTGGACAAGGACCAGACAGTAGCCCCGTGGAACAAAAAACTTGTATTGGTAAGTGGCATGTATTTTATGGTGGGAATTTACAAATTGCTGATAATCTTATATTGCAAAGGATTCATAATTTTTGGTTCTTTATGTTACAATTTCTTTTAAATATGCATTGTTTTACCATTCTAAAAGTCGGATAATGGTGCTAGATATAATACAGTTAGTATGAATACATAAAAGCTGATCAGAAAATGTCTTTTCAAATAGTAAAGGTATATGGAAAAAAATATTGATAGCATACATACATGCTCATGATGAATATTGTTCATAAGAACTGTTTAAAATTAATGCCAAAAAATCCTATGTTGAAGAGTATGAAATCACCTCCACTGTTGTGCCAAAATCTACATGAAATTTTTAATTTTTACTCATTACCATGATGGGATCAATTTCCCATGTTCAGACCATTATTAAGTTATTAAAATTAAAAGGGACTGCATCAGATTGTGTTATTACACTGTACTATATCACAACTTTTCTTTCTCTTCGTAAGTCCCTGGTCCAGTACAATCCCTCTCAGCTACCCCATTTACATCAGATGATGAACCTGCATTACGTATCAGATGGAGTCCTCCTGTGGACAAGGCTCAAGGAAATCTAACATACAGACTGAGAGTGGTTCCTCCTCATGTCACCATATCAAGACCAGTGACAACTACAGAGTACATTGTGAGAGATCTGAGGGCTAATAGTAGGTATACAGTGTATGTCAGTGTTAGGTCCATGGGGTTGGTCGGACTGGAAAAATCTGCTGTTGGAACTACAGGAGGAAGTGAGTGTTGGATTATTCCACAATCTTCTATTGTACATATAAACTACTGTAAGCGTTCCTATAACAGTAATATCGTTCATTCAACATCTATAACATTTAATGGGATATAACAATATAACTATTCAGATGGAACTTTCATAAGATATTGCATCTGTGTATCTCAGTAGTACATCCAGTTCACATTTGGATGGTATAAAAATCAAGTGCTGTTTGAAATTATCATTTGACCATCCTTTCTTAGTGTAGAGGATCAATTGTGCTAGTGCAAAATAATACAAAATATATAACATCAGTGGTCGGAGTGCAATATTTATATATACACCTCGGAGAAGTGCCAAAAGGCTGCATAAACCTGCCTAGTACGAATTTTGTTCCATGTTGCTCATTTATATTTTCGTTGAATTTTACATGTACAGGACCAATTCCAGCAGGAGCCATAGTTGGTGGTTTACTTGCTATTATTCTGATTGGGAGTGTAGCTGTTGTAGCCGTTATTTTCATTCTATGGTGAGATGTTTGACAGAAATATGTACATTCGTGACATTGTGTGTCTTATCATGTATCATGTTTTCTGTAGGAATGTGTCATACATATTATGTATATGTAATTTGTTCTTTTAAGAATAGGTTTATGTACTTGTAATGTATATATATATATATATATATATATATATATTGCTGTTAGTCTGATTGGGACTGTAACCATTGTTGCTGTGATTATTATTCTATATAATATTATATTCAATACATGCTGTTTTGCTGCTCTTGAGCTAGTTTAATTATGAGTACTCAAATATGGCAAAATCTCATTACAGCATCAGATTCTATGGGTATGTTGAAAACCTAGGTAACATATGGATATTTGCAATCTATTTCATTTAGTGTTAAGAAGAAAAAACCTCCAGTATGTCTCTCAGGTAGTATGGCTAAAGTACAAGGAGTACGCCATTCCCTGAAGAGGAAACAGAAGGATGAGGATTATGAGATGCAGCCACAACCTGAAGTAGCCTACTACCAATCATGTGAGCTGAGGATGTCATGCATCCTTGTGCAAGAGTAACTTTTAGAGAACATACATGTAGACATAAACATTGCATTCAAGTATGCATACACATACCTATAGTATAGGTATATTATGTTAAGGGTTGGAAATTGTTCATAGTGTTCATACCTATGTACACTGTGTGTACCTACCTACAATACTATACATACCTTATATGTACACATCCAGTTGTATGTACCCTGTGCTCTCACCCCTCTTTCTCCCTCCACACATAGTGACAGTTGGCTCCCTTGAACCCATACCACAAAGCAGCTTCAGTGTTCACGTCAAGGCCATGCACATGGAGAGAGACATTGGCTTTGAGAGAGAGTACCAGGTGAGGAATACACCGTTCACACAGTCTACAGCAATGTACTTCTCTGGTGAAGGATGTTGTCATGGCAACATAAATCCATGCAGACAACTGTCTTATCAATTATGTAATACTGTTGTGGTCATGTATTTACATAAACAACATAATGACATGATAAGGCAAGGTGATAAGGTGATATACATACATCAAAGTAATTATCATGGTTGTCATGTGTGGTACTCAATATATAACTGATACATCTTTGTGCTGTGTAGTTTTGAGCATCATAACAATTTGCTAGCCATTTTTATTGTTATTATAAAATATCTAAACACTTTATAATACTAATGTTGTTCAATTGTAGTCCATTGTCAACGATCCTGATGGAAGTGCTGAAATAGCCATGGAGAACAGACCAAAGAATCGTTACTTGAACATACACACTTGTGAGTTGGGAGTGTATGGGTGTATATATGGGGTGGGTTGTGTTTTAGGTGTGAGTGGGTAGATTGTGTTTGGGGAGTGAGTGGGTGGGTTATGAATGGATTCTTGTGTATTTGTTTGGATGTGAGTGTGGTATAATATCAGTTTGCCACTCCAACAAACAGGTGTGTGAGTGTACAACATTGCATTTCCATAAATATTATACATGTGTATATACAGTGGGTATATTAGTAGTTGAAGTCTTGGTGGGTTGTTATTTTAGGAGTGCTTCAAAGTACATTCCAGCCCACTATTCTGTAATGTTACAATAAAATATTCTCTTTGTAACTCCAGACGACCACTCCAGAGTGGTATTGAGTGTTCCTGATGACAATGGAAGTGACTATATTAATGCCTCATATATTGATGTGAGTATTTGTATAGATGTATTTGTGGTATCGACACACATTTAAACTAGGTGTACTTGTATAACATGTACACGAAGGTATAACAAACCTTATGACTACACACACGCACGCACATACGCATGCACACACACACACACGCACGCACACGTGCACACACACACACACACACACACACACACACACACACACACACACACACACACACACACACACACACTCACACAAGTATAACAAATGTGTATGACTATACACACACAAGAATGCATACATACATGCACACAGACATATACACGCTCACACATACACAAACACAAGCACACTCTGTACATACATAGGGATATGAAAAAAAGGATGCCTACATTGCTAGTCAAGGTAAGTTATTTGGTGTCATGAGCTATGATGTATTATAGAGATTGGCAACTATAGCCATTGGCAAATACTTATATATCTAGTACGTATGTATTACTGAACCTTCCCACAAGTACACCTTAAGCTTGCTTCAGTGGATACTCACGTAAGGGTTGGGCTACTACTAGTAATATACTTTGTACTGTACTGACTACTGATGTACTGAGAATACTGACACCTAGGGATTAAGTCCAGTGTAGACTTGTTACGGAATGCTTTCGTGGTTGCCCATCCCTTTGCAGGTATTCATTCAATTAAGCAGCCATGAGGTGTGATAGTGGGTTTCCAATGAATTTGATTGGTTTCTCCTGTGGTTGGTGGTTGGTGATAAACCCCAATGGCTTCCACTAATCAATTTTGTCACTTTGTGAATTTTGTTACCATGGCAATATTTGGCTTAACATGAGTACTTTAATCCCAGGACCAAAAGATGAAACAATTTCAGACTTTTGGGAGATGGTTTGGGAACAGAAATCCCCAGTTATTGTTATGTTGACTAAGGTTGTAGAGAATGGAAAAGTAAGTATGTATGAATGTTACCACTGTCTTTGGAGGTACTTTAAAGGGTGGTATATTTTGTGTATTTGGCGGCCATTTTCTTCTTCAATCATATATATATATATATATATATTATTATATATATGTGTGTGTGTATTTAGTATCATACATTTAGTCTATAGATATTTTTGTAAAGGCATAAATTTGGCATTTTGTGTTCTTTTCAGGTCAAATGTGAGCAGTACTGGTACGAGGAGTTGGACAAACCCTACGAGTTGGGAAGAAATCTCACTGTGACCACCAGGTCCCACAAGACTATGGCAGACTATGAGATACGGGACATTAGAGTTATAAAGGTGTGTGTTTGTGTGTGTGTGTGTGTGTGTGCGCGCGTGCGTGCGTGTGTGTGCATTTAAGTATTTACAGTGTTTGGTAGTTTCAATGGTAACATTAATTGTCACTTTTTTGAGTAATTTGCTTCTTTCTCTCTATGAACATTCTCTAGCATGATGATCGGCAGAGCAAGCCACTGGAGGTGGTCCACATGCAGTACACCGGTTGGCCCGATCATGGTGTACCCACCCACCCTTCTTCTCTGGTGAAGTTTGTCCAACAAGTGAGGAAGGAGTACAAGGACAGTACATCACCAATGGTGGTACACTGCAGGTGGGTGGGGCAGGGAGTGGGTGTGTTATCCTATCTTAAAGTATACAAAATTGTCATATTATATATATACTATTCTATGAATGTGTGAAGTATCTGATGATATTGGTTTGTGGTATTTTCAACCTAAAATGTGCACTTGTAATGAAAGAATGGGTATTTCATTAATAAATTTCAAGATGTGATGTGTGTTTGGGTTGGTGGGTTGACTTCTCCAGATAAAACATTATTAAAGACAGTAACACAAATGATTTTCAAATGAAACACAAGTACGTAGTGTCCTGGTTGAGGAAACTATGAGAACCTGTCACAATTGTCGATGAATGTCACATCAATCATGTTGTGCAGACTGAAGTGATACAATATCACCTTAGAGTACATTTTTATGTAATTGAAAACTGTTTTCCCTACAAGTGCTGGTGTTGGTCGTTCTGGTACTTTCATCACCATCGATGCAATGATGGAGAGATTGAAGGAGAAAGACGACTTGAATATTTATCAGTTTGTGACCGAAATGAGGAGTAGAAGGACCTTCATGGTACAGACCATGGTGAGTGAGTAGATGTATGTAAATGGATGTTTGTGTTTGCGCACACGCATATGTGTGTGTGTGTGTGTGTGTGTGTGTGTGTGTGTGTGTGTGTGTGTGTGTGTGTGTGTGTGTGTGTTTGTATGCAATTGTGTATTCATATGTCATGATTTGTACTTGAGAGTTTATGACAATAATATTTAGCTACCCCTTTTTATGTCTAATGTACAGTATACTGTGCTATAATACAGTACATACAATCCTCCACAGGAACAATACGCCTTCATACATGATGCTCTCTGTGACTACCTCACATGTGGAGACACCTCCATTCCTGCTCACCAGTTGATGGCAAAGATCATTGAGATGAGTGCAGTGAAGGAGGAGACCAACACTACTGGATTCCAGGACCAGTTTGAAGTGTGTGTGTGTGTGTGTGTGTGTGTGTGCACGCGTGTGTATGTACATGATTTTACATATTTGCATGTACATGTATCTATACATAATTATAACCATTGTTGTCTATAATAGT
>OZ026551.1:4707373-4737373 GCA_964020155.1 Chondrilla cf. caribensis | reverse complement strand
AGACACCTCATGAATTATTAATGAGGTGTCTTAGTCATATAAACACCCCACCACATCAAAGGAAACGCCCACGCATCATGATACAATAATAATAATAATAATATTATTGTTACATTCTTGGGAAACATGTTATGGCTGATTAATTATATGAAGATACACTTTGAATATGAATAGTAAAGCTTGCATAGCATATAAACTATAATATGCACACATGCAAACATCATTGCCTGTGTATATGATAATTTAACAAATACACACATGTACAATGTCATGCACATATTTATGCATATTGAACATGTATACATTCATGTAATATAATTATATACATTCATATGCACATGAGCATGTATTACGTTTAAATATAAGTTTAAGTTGGTGAAATGTAATTCAATTGTAATGAGATATGTAGCCTTACTGGTGAGCCTCACCAGAATCGCCTGAAATGAACAATTATTGTAGATGGAGAGTTTCAGTGGGTGAGCATTCCAGCATAGTAATCATGTTCTACACAATTATTAAGGGAAACATTGTGGTTTTCTGACCTCTATATAATCCTAATTGTAAACTTCACTGATATTCCTACAATATTCCAAATTTTATAATTGCAAGTATCTATGTATTGGTGTCAGATTTTGTACTTGTTACATAAAGTTAACATAATACTATGGGATGTACAAATGCTTGTTCTGTGCATATATATCCCTAGCTCTCCACCATTCAACACTAGAGTGTTATATTAATACATTGCATAGAGACTACATGATATAGTATAGCGGGGTTATTTCAGAGACAAAAATTAACTGGGACACCAGTAGGGTGCAGTACAATGTTGGACGTGTGTACTTTTAGTCAGTGTATGACAGCTAATCTTGAAGCCAGCAGGGATCAAATGAAGCGGGAGATCCTCCTATTACTGAGGGTTCCTTTCTTCCCTGAATATCAGTTGGAGTGTATTTTCCATTGAATGAACCAATGATAAGATTGTATCTTAATTCTTCATTATTGTTGTTATTTGTTGTTGTTATTATGTGGAAACCTGACCTACATACCTACCTACCTGACAGTGGTGATGAATCTGCATCAATGGTCTATGTTGCTTGTATTATATGTGCACGTTTCTCTGGTTTGTGCTCTGCACACACATTCATACAGTCTACTTTTATTACAGAAACTGTACCTAGCATAGTAGTCTCCTGCATGGCTAAAGACTTCCCAGGTTAAATGAGCTAATAAAACCATGCATATTGAGGAAATAAAGCCAAATTCTTTTATCATCATCATCATCATCATCATCATCATCATCATTATTATTATTATTATTATTATTATTATTATTAGGTCAATTTCATGGGAAGTCTAGTTGGCTATACCATCCCATTAGGCACTCAGGGTGGAGAGGGGTCGGGATGACTAGCCAGACTACTTCATGTGATGCTCAGACCTTATGACTACACACATGGTTGCATTTGAGTTATGACATCACACACACATAGAAGTTTACTTACGTATAATTACTGAGCATTAGCGAGGTTAACTGTTTCCATCATACATCGTAGACTGGCCTACTTTGTAAAACACTCGTTCAATTATTCTGGAACACTACAAGTGGAATGGCATTGGTACAGACATAAATATCAATCTCGTGTTACCACACATATTATGCCAAACTGAAAAGTGACCCAGGTCTCAGTGATTTAATCAAAAAAGCGGTATGGGCATGAAAAGTACAGTCATATGGACAGTGATGCAAACATTCCTCCAACATCAATAGACCAAAACAGGCAAGGGAACTGTTACTGAATAGTGTCATTGGCTGACGACAACATTCAATTAGTGCATTCGATCAGAAAACTGGCATACACACACATCTGGCACAACATATACCGCCATTTTCTGTTTACTATAGCGAGGTCCTGAACTACGTTAGTCTAGCTAGCTAGACTACGTTCGCACTAGTCTAGCTAGCTAGCCCGTCCCCGCACACGCCCAACGCGCTCTCCGCCCATAGGGCGTGTGTGCGGGGACGGGGTAGCTAGCTAGACTACGTTCACACCTAGTAATAAGACGCGTGGTTGTACTGTCATACCGAAAACGGTCCCCCCCGGAAACCGTCCCCCCGGACCGTTTACGGCATTGCGCGTCTGCCGGAAACGGACCCCCCCGGACAGTTTTCAGTCGTTGACGGTGAGGCGAAAACGGTCCTACCAGGCGATAAAGTGTCCCCCTAATTTCCTTCGCCGAATGTAGTCCAATTCAAGTCCAATCTACTGCACCATCTGGATAAGGTTCTCATTTCACTTCAACTAAGAGGTAAGGATTGCTTAAAGTTGTAATTCCATCGTACCTAGCTACTATCAATGGTTTCTGATACGTTTTTTATTGTGTACGTACGTACGTATATGTACTTTGTATCATTACTTGATTTAACTATCAATTTGCATATATACGAGAGTGTGGGGGGACTATTTCCATCCATGGATGTTAACTGTCCCCCTAGTATCTACTTACCTGTATGGGGACGGTTAACTTCGTGACAGTACGCGTTTATATACGATACTGTGGTATATAGATCTAGAAGCACGTTACTTGGCGGACATTTCCCTAGCTAGCTCTCCACCATTCCACGCCAGAGTCGTTACATTGAAGAGACTACGTATATAGCGGGATTATTTTGGCAAGATAAAACGGCATTTTATACCGGGATTCAAGTCATCGTGCCAGTGCAGTACAACGTTGGACGTGCACCTGTGTCCTTTGAGTCAGTGTGTGACAGTTAATCTTGAAGACAACAGGGATCAAATGAAGCGGGAGAGTTTCCTCTTACTGAGTGTACTTTTCGTACCCGTCCTGAGCCGTAAGTTAACTTATAGTCGCGGTACCCGGTTGTCTGCACATAACGTTTAATACCAAAACTATTATCACTAAAATTGATAGGTAGGGACTTCAATGAAATAATTAAGGCAGTCAATTTCTTTCAAACCTTGATCGAAGATGTAATTTTGTTAGTTAGATCAAATGGTACATTTGCTTTATTTTCCATAACCCTTGCGTTATGTTATTGGGCTATGGGTTAAAAACTGCCATTTTGACCGCTAATTTGCGGTAATGCATAGTTGCCAACAGTCCAGATTATTCCTGGATTGTCTAGGAAATGACCACCTTGTCCAGGTGACCGGGAGAGCTAGCATTTTGTCTAGAATTACCAAGTGCATGATACTTATGAGACATCTGTTTGTGTAGTGTGGTTACTAATGAAACTCCTGTTTGTGTAGTGTGGTTAATAATTTATTGTAAAGCACCGTCATTCAGTACGAAGTTAGCTTTTAACGTTTTACTTATGGTACATTTTATCTTGGAGGTTGTCATATGTAGCTTTCTATAAATGTAAGCCTCGTGTTCTTAATTTTAACCATTGTTGAGATTTACAACACTGCTACGGAAACTTTTATAGTTATTTTTCTGTACATTAATCATCTTATTATGAGAAATATCAATGTCAGGGAAAATGTTGTAAAATCCAGGAGATTTGGATTCTTTGTCCAGGAATTCAGGCTGCACTATTTGGCAACTATGGTAATGAGTACAGCACAGATCGACAACGAAAGAGAGGAGACTATATACTTTCGAAACTTCTCCATAATTAACACCTTCCATTTTGTAATGCACATATTCATTATAAAAGGAATCAGGCATGGGTCCACAAATTTGTAAACCCAAAGAGGCATCAGCTGCAACAGCTACAAGTTTATTGAACAAATTGTTATTTGTTTTGTGTTTTGAATGTGTAAGCATGCTTTGATCTCCCTTTGATCTTTGTGGGTTTCCAAATATGTGAACCCAAGCCTGATTCCTTTTATAATATAAATGTGCATTACAAATGGAAGGTGTTCATTATGAGAACAGTTTGATATCTACCCTGTGAAACACTGGTAGAAATATTCCACTATTATTGGTGGGTCATGAATTGTATGCACTACCATGTGCGTGATGTGCAATTCTCACCAAAAAATTCAGTTGATTGAAATAAAATCCAAAATTTATTACACCATTTTAAATCTAGTTACCCTATTCTGTATTTATGGGAAGATTATGAAAAGTAATTTACATTTACTTAGCTTTATATTACTTGTAATCCTCATCTTCAGCAGGTGCTCCTCCACAAGCATAAAACATGTCTACAGGGAATTATTGTGGTTTCATGACCTCATAGTCCTAATAGCAGTTACATGGTTTTCACGTATGTATCTATTAGTATCAACATCGTACGTGTTATAAAATTGATAATCCTTGGTGGAAATTACCAATTGCGGAATTTGCAGTTTGATTCAAGACGCAAAATATTTCATTTCCATTTGGCAATAGTCCACCATATGGAGATATACTAGAATCTGATGATGTATTATATTTTGCAATTATGAAATTCATTTAATTGACTTTAATATTATTATGCAGAAGGATCACTGCCTAATCCTGCCAAGGTCCAAGGTGTCAATGTCACTAGAACTGTACAAGGTTCATCTCCAACTTTGAGAGTGTCATGGAGTGCAGTCAGTGGAAGTGGTATCACCTACACTGTATGTTACAGTACAAATAAAGGATCACAGTCTGATCCACCATCTCGTGCAAACTGTATTACTAGTGGAATCACTGGTACATTTACCATACTGCATCCAGTTAGTCGAAACACTACCTACTACATCTGGGTGAGAGCTGAGTCATCAGGTGGACAAGGACCGTACAGTGACCGAGTGCAACAAAATGCTTGTAATGGTAAAAGTAGCCATGGTATGTACCTATAAGTGATTGACAACAGCATGCATAAAATTTGATACATAATATAATGCAAATACATGGACTTCCTTTCATTGTTATATCACAACAATTTGAGAACACTAGTTGAGCTGAGTAGTAATTGAGAGAGTTAAAGTTGCTGTTTCTTTTGTTTGACGAGGTCCATAGTTGTTACCTCAGTCTGTAGAAACAATAATTCGAATGTTATGTTTGAAAACCACGTGATTCATTGTGTGAATGATTACATGGCTTGTATTCTTTATTCAGTCCCTTCCAGCCCTACAATACGTAGAGTTGCCCCTACAACACATTCCCGGTTGGGATTTGGACTGTTTATATCCTGGACAGCTCCTACAACTGACTGTCCCATCACTTCTTATAAAGTACAACACAAGATCAGTAGCGACACTAGTTGGAGTACACCACCAGTGTCTATACTGTCACAGAAGACATACTATAACTTGAGAGGGCTTTCTCCTAAGACTAGTTATGATGTACAAGTCAGAGCTGTTTCCGAGGTTGGAGAAGGGGAATGGAGTGGAGTAGGACGGGCAACAACATATGGAGGTACATGCGCATATACTAATGTGTTACTCCACTTTGAACTACTGCAAACTCCCTTCCCTTAATATTCAAGCTCCTAGTCCAGTACGATCCCTTTCAGCTACCCCAACAGCAGTGTATGGTGTGCCAGCATTACATCTCAGATGGAGTCCCCCTGTGGACAAGGCTGGAGGTGGTTTAACATACAGACTGAGAGTGGTTCCTCCTCATGTCACCATATCAAGACCAATTGAAACAAGAGCTACAGTGTACACTGTGACAGGTCTGAGGGCTAACACTAGCTATACAGTGTATGTCAGAGCTGTGTCCTCAGGAGTGTATGGACCTGAAGTATCGACTGTTGCTACAACAGTAGACAGTGAGTGTTGTACTAATGATTATGATGCAATTATTGTATCACCCTGAGGAATCTTTTGTTATGTCTGATGTATAACGTCAAAACCTACATTTTACAAGTAATCCATTGTTATTTTGGTGTTAGTATGTCCATGTTTGCAGTCCAACTTGCTTTAGTAGGTACCTTGAAACGCACAACAACCCAATAGGTCTTATCTATCTATCTAATATCAGACATACTTACTATTGATACTGGTTGACATAGTGTACATGAGTTCGGGACTGATTAAAGTGACACTATATATACTTATCTCATATGTACTAGTAATTATATACATGTAATTCCTAAACGATAATATTATATTGTATGCTTTGTCTCTCCTCCAAAGGACCACCTAGTTTCAAAGTGACACAGCTTACTGGTCAGCGATTATCCACTTCATCTATTACCTTAACGATATCTCCCCCAGTTGGTAGTCGGTATGTGGTGTTCTACAAAGAAGATGGACAGCAGTTCATCAGACACCCAACCACATTCCGCTCTGCTAACAGTGTGGTCATTACTGGTCTCCAGTCCAACACTGGATACACAATGAGGGTGCAAGCCAGTAATGACTACGGGTCAACCAACAGCTCTGATGTTGACATGTACACCTTACCTGAAGGTATGTATGATTGCATATTATAATGTGGAAATTCAACATCAAACTTTAATTCGCTCATTATTTTTCAATGCAGGTCTTAGAGATCTCTTCCTATCTCCGTTGTCATCAACATCTGTCTTGTGTAGTTGGACACCTCCTGTGAACCACAGGAAGACACCACTCATGTATGCTGTGTCTCATGGACAACCTGGAGCAGACTCTACTGCAGAGACCAGTTTGACACTAACTGGACTTCAGCCATACAAAGAGTACACCATATCAGTGAAGGCTCAGAATTGAAGAGGATCCAGTGTACCTGTGACTGGTATTGTCGGGACATACAGTGACAGTGAGTTATTTTTGAACTCATATCTGTATATATATACATGTACTAGTATACTTCAATTCACAGCTGTATTATAATATTATTATTGCCTCCTATTTTGTATCTCCTCTTTTTCTGTATCTTCCTCGTCTATGAACTCTGACAGTGTGAATATTATCCTGTCATATTAGATCGAGCATTGTCAAATACTGTGGATGGAATCATTGTCAAGAGAACATTGAACAGTTCTGTTCTTGTCACTTGGACACCAGTGGAGATGAGTTCTGATGAGACAGGGGGATCCCCCCTATACGTTGTCACCTATAATCCCTCGGACGGAGGTCGTACCAGCAGCAGCATCACTCCCTCAAACTCTGTCACCTTACCAGGATTAGATTCAGGAGTTAGCTATGTCATATCTGTTCTGGTGGCATTTGTGATGAACAAAGACAATATCACTCATGGTATGTACTGAGATGATAAATATTCACAAAGCCAGACTGAGTGTTCAATGCTATAAGGGAGAGTGATATTTTCATATTTTTTTCTGTGTACAGGACCAAATCCAAAGTGTCCAGTGTGTCAACCTCAGGATGATAATACTGCTCTTTTGCTGATTGGTGGGATGGCAATTGGTGTGGTGACTGTACTGCTAGTGGTGGGAATACTGTGTGGAGTGTGTAAACTGAGACAACATCCAAAACAACCCACTTCAGAAGAACCTGTTAACAAGTGAGCACAGTGTGTTTTGAGGGAGATGTAGCAAGTGAATGGTGCACCTTTTGTTACTGTATGAGGACAGCACAACAGTGTACATGTATTGTAGAGGATGGTAGTTTGTGGGGGTGACTTGACTAGGAGCTTGTATGGTCCATTCCATTAACCTGTAGAGACCTTTCATATGTAAAAGCAAATGCTGTGGGTACCTGCTGTCCATGTGTGAATACATACAACATTGTTGTTGTTTGTTTACAGAGTGGAAGCCAGTTATGAGAAAGTAGATGAAGCCACTTATCCTGATATCACCATGACAACAAGCCCAGCATATGAAGGAGTGAAAATCAAATGAATTAAAATAATTATTACTGTAGCCCTGTTAATGTAGAAGCAAACTTGTGTATGTAGGATAGGGAGGTCGTACGTGTGTGTCATATTTTGCATGTACTAGAAGACATAAATGATTTACATAGATGAATTTAATTTAAAAATAACAGTCTCAATTTGCAAACATGCGTGACATATGTATGTGATATGCAGTTCGTTTATTACTGAATTCACCTTCAATCCTGATTGTGCACGTATGTGCATGTGTGTGTGTGTCATCGAATTGCAGGGATATTACGTATTAATACATTTTGCACTTTATAAACGGCTGATGTACTAAAATGGAGGATATATATTTGAGGGAGCCAGGGACACATGTGAACTGGTCATCAATGTGGATGAAGATTGTTGGAAATTAAGAGTATATTTATGACCACTGTCAGTCTGATGTGATCATCAAGTGATATCCACCCAGAAATTGATAATTCCCTAGTTGGTAATGTAATTTTAGTAACCTGTGACACAAAGAGGTTAATAGTAATTGAATGAACTTATACCTGTTGAGTGTTACGAGTGTGTTTATCATGACCATCACATTCATTACAGTAGGAAAGTGAGTGCTCCACCAATTTGATAATAATATCAGTTTGAGTGTATTTTCCATTGAAGTAACCAATTATAAATTACCACGTCACTAAACCGTACCACCTAGGACTATGGAAACACACACAATGAGTAAGTACATTATTAGCCTGCAACTTGTCTAGCTTGCTAGCTAGCCCGTCCCCGGCCACACACATCCTAAGGGCAGAAAGTGCAGGAGAGTGTGTGCAGGGATTGTGACCATGTCCTTAATGCGATTGAGTCTCCACTCCTGATTATATAAGTCATAAGCTTATCTTAGTCTACGGGCTAACTCACTGACAGTATTTAATGGCATCATAGGTTGAGTCATCATCATGGCATCATCGAGTCTCCAATCCCAGTTACGTATATATACGCATAAGCTTATCTTAGTCTACGGATTAACTCAGTATAAATGGCAGCATAGGTTGAGTATCTATAATAATGCTACAGCATTGGATTATAATATTATACGTATATACTTTGATTCAAAACTTTTTTTGGTCTGTCATGCAATATATTCGGTTCCCCCTATTTCGTGTCCCCCACCCCTGGACGGAATATTTCAGAATTATTTGGTCCAGGGGGACATCTGTAATATTCGGTCCCCCCTTATTAAACACTTGTGAATTTATACTTTTTACCAATCAGTCTCTCTTAGTAATGGAGCAATAAATATAGACATCTTTTGCCCAACTTCACTGCGTCAGGGCTTTTTCAGAAAGACAACAGATATTTTTTTTTTTTCTCGAGGCGATCGATCGCTAGGCGAATTGTTCAAGACAAGGACGCGTTTGTCTGTTTTACTACGGTAACCATCAAGTCAAATTTGCTAGGATTTTTCAATTCACTTTGATCATTCGCTAGAGTGGAAGGGTACAATCCACTGCTCACATCGAAAATAGGTCATTCTAAAAGGTCTTCGAGTTTCGTTATACTTTGTCGATCTTGTCCATGATACGAAATACTGGTTATAGTACTTAAGCGAGAATCCCGTCCTTCGCTGCATCTCCTGAATTTATAAGAGGCCTTTCACCGCATTCCGTCGTGTTTTTGAGGGTGAACTCCAGTACAGTGGCACCAAGAGTACCCCGAGCGTTTACTGGAACGAATATTCCAGAGGGGGGCCGATTATTTCAGAAATATTCGGTCCCCTTGGACCGGACATTACCGGGGGACCGAATATTTATTTACCTGACTGGCCCTATACATCGTGCCATATAAGTGCAAATCAAGATCGTATATAGACGAACTCGGACCACATAAGTTAATTTGTATGTGTGTACTTTCAGTTGGTGACATTCACAGTTAGTTGGCAGATCTAGAGATCAAATGAGGCGGGGAAGTTTGTTGTGTTTGATTGTATTTTTAGCTCCTGTCTTGAGCGGTAAGTTCACTCTGAATCAGTATATTACGTGACCTGTATAACGTTCAGTTGATCTTTAAAAATTCAGTCTATAGCTGTAGACCGACATGCATCTCAAACAATAACTATTGTAACTGTTACAATATTCGGGATTCGTTGTTCTGTGTTGCCCGTAGCCATCTTTCCGACTTACATCCTTTCTTTGTGTAAATTCTGTCCGCTGATTTCCAGGCTGGCTGTTCAAGAAGATAGATTGCCGAAGAGTTTCACATTCCGTACGCTTGTTGTAGATAATAGACTAAATCACGTTACATTATCTCAATGATTACTTGGTCACTGGTTAGTATGGAAAATGAAGTACGAACTTGAATGACAGCATTTTTCGCTTTGCCAGAGATCAATAATAACAACCTATGCGTGGGGATGATGGTCGAAAGCAAAAAGTTTATTCAGCCACTTCAGCTGTTCCACTAGCTGGTAAAATGTTATCAATTGCATTTCTCAGTGTTAGGCTCATAATATAGTGGACCTATTAATACACTGCACAAAACATGGCTTGTGATTTCTATAGGATGCATTAGGGTATCAGGGTATTAGGGATTCTTATTTAACGTGGGGAACCGTTAGCCATAGGCTATTCAAAGTGGCACCCACAAAAGAAAATGGAGGGTACAGAAGAAAAAGTAAAAAGTTGAAAATTGATACAATAATCAAAATTTGAAATAAGTTGTAGCATGCAATTATCAAAGATTATTGAAATAGAAATGTTGAGATTTATGAAAAGTAAAAATGTAGAAATGAAAATTGTATATAATTCAGGATAAAATATGTACATGTATATGCAGTCAACAATATATACGAAGATAAATAAGATGTTTAATAAGAGTATAGTTGTTCACAAAGAGTTGAAAAAACCTTGAAATCTGTGACTCCTCTAATATGCGCTGGCAATGATCTCCAAACAGAATGCATGGAAAAAAGATTGAAATTATTGCTGTATTATAAATATATAAGTCCATTTCAAATTTTGCAATTATAACAATGAATCAATGGACTATACTATTTCCATGCAGAAGAATCACCCTTCAAGGTCCAAGGTGTCACTGTCACTAGAACTGTACAAGGTTCATCTCCAGCTTTGAAAGTGTCATGGAGTGCAGTCAGTGGAAGGAATATCACGTACACTGTATGTTACAGTAAGAAACTATTTACACAGCCTGTGCGATGGACTAATGGAAACTGTGATAATAGTGGAATCACTGGTACATCTACCACACTGGGTCCCCTTAGTGCAGGAGCTACCTACATCATCTGGGTGAGAGCTGTGTCACCAGGTAGAAAAGGACAACGCAGTAACAGTGTGCAAGAAAATACTTGTAATGGTAGGCTAATTGTATGTATTGTATGGTGTAATTTACAAATGACTGAATCTTTTGATGTGAAGGATCCATAATGTTTGTTCTTTAGGTTACAATTTCTTTTACCATTCTATAAGTCTGATAATGGTGCTAGGTGTAATAAATATAATATAGCTGTTCAGAAGTTGTCTATTTAAATAGTGAATGTATATAGATAGCATGCATGCTCATAATGATCATTATCCGTAGGAACTGTTGAAATGACTATCCTATGTTGAATCAGCAAGTGGATTTTATTGTACCATTGACACCAAAAGATACAAATCACTGAAATTTTTACCTACTAAATGTGGGGCGACAAAATACGTTAAAGTTATACCCATTAAAATTTGCAGGTAATTTGCTTAACTGCATGCATGTTATATTATTGTAATAATCCTTAAAATACCCAGTTGCACTTCCATCATGATGCTTGTAACCCATGCATGTATGTGGGATTAGTTGATGTGTAACTTAATGTGAGGTCATTTCCATTCAGTTCCTTCCAGACCAACATTGACTGGAGTTTACTATAAACTACACCTCCCTTTGGGGGTTGGAGTAACTGTATCCTGGAGAGCTCCTCAAAGTGACTGTCCCATCACACCTTATGAAGTTCAGTACAAGATCAGTAGTAACACTAGTTGGAGTACACCACCAGTGTCAACATCATCAGGATCAAGGAGACATGACTGGAGGGGACTATCTCCTAACACTAGTTATGATGTTCGAGTGAGAGCTGTTTCAGCAGCTGGTAAAGGAGCATGGAGTGATGTAGGACAAGTAACAACACCTGGAGGTATATCTACGTATGTATGTATTCAATAACACAAAAAATATTATGTACATTTAATTCTTGTTAAACTATACCATCGCTATATCCACCAAACTTGTACCACAAATATTCTCATTGCCAATATAATATACAAGTACTAGTGAATCACCATTTATAATGCACAAAATATGTCAATCTACCAGTTTTTGGAAATCAAATTGTGGCGGTTTAACCAGAATTCACTGTTACAGTATTTTATGAACAATGACAATTGTGTTTAGATTACCTCAACTTTTGTGTCGAATTCTTCATAAATTTTCAAATTTGTACTCATTGCCATGATGGCATCAGTTTCCTTAAGTTCACACCATTATTTTGTTATTAAAATTAAAAAGACTGCACTGATCAGATTGTGTTAATACACTGTACTATAATATGGCAACCTTCCTTTCTCTTTATAAGTTCCTGGTCCAGTGCAATCCCTCAAAGCTACCCCATTTTCAACAAATGGTATACCAGCTTTACGTATCAGTTGGAATCCTCCTGTGGACAAGGCTCAAGGAAATCTAACATACAAACTGAGAGTGGTTCCTCCTCATGTCACCATATCAAGACCAGTGACAACTACAGAGTACATTGTGGAAGATTTAAATGCTAACACGGACTATACTGTGTATGTTAGAGCTGGTTCATTGGAATTGTATGGACCTGAAGTATTTATTTTCACTACCACAGTAGGAAGTGAGTCACTGTGGGATTTGATTCATTTAGTGCATATGATAACAAATGTGTAGTGAATATTACACTTTCAATATTTGAAATGTTGGTGTTTATCTAAGAGCATTCTGCTTTCCTCTGACAAGTTCCCGATCCAGTATGCTCTCACTCAGCTACCCCAATAGCAGTGAATGATATACCAACAGTACATGTGAGATGGAGTCCTCCAGGAATATGGGGGAAGTGCCAATGCAGGAAAGCTGCATTGAAACCTCTGTCTAATAATTTCACAGGTCATATGTTACAAGGGGAGTGATATTTTTATTAAATTTTACATGTACAGGACCAATTCCAGCAGGAGCCATAGTTGGTGGTTTACTTGCTATTATTCTGATTGGGACTGTAGCTGTTGTAGCAGTTATTGTCATTCTATGGTGAGATGTTCGAAAGAAATGAATTATATATATACATGCATGGGATTGTGTATCATGTATTATGAGCTTGGTTAATTATGAGTACCCAAAAATGGCATATAATATCTCATTACAGTATGCATCAGATTCCATGCGTATCTTGAAAATGACATATGGAAATATGGATATTCACAATCATTTCCATTCAGTGTTAAGAAGAAAAAACCTCCAGTGTGTCTCTCGGGTAGTATGACTACTAGAGTACAAGGTGTACACCATTCCCTGAAGAGGAAACAGAAGGATGAGGATTATGAGATGCATCCACAACCTGAAGTAGACTACTACCAATCATGTGAGCTGAGGATGTCATCCTTACACGAGAGTAACGTTTTAGAGTACATACGTACATGTAGTTGTAAACGTTGCATTCAACTGAAGCATGAACATAGTGAGCATATAATATATATATATAGCCTGAAGGTAATTGATAATGTGTACTCAATGTGAAGTATAGGTCTGTAAAGCATAAGTGGAAATTGACCCTTTGTGTATCTACCTATGTACATTGTGTGTGCCTACCTCTTCACATTGTATGTACCTACCTAGATACTTTACATGTACACATCCAGTTGTATGTACCCTGTACACTCACCCTCCACTCTCCCTCCACACGTAGTGACAGTTGGCTCCCTTGAACCTATACCAAAAAGCAGCTTCAGTGTTCATGTCAAGGCCATGCACATGGAGAGGGACAGTGGCTTCGAGAGAGAGTACCAGGTGAGGAACACACCGTTCACACAGTCTACAGCAATGTGCTTCATAAGGATGTTGCCGTGACGACATGAAATCCAATAACTGCCTTATCAATCATGTAATACTGTTGTGGTCATGTATTTACATAAAAAATATAATGTCATGATAAAAGAATATGTAATAGTAAATTAAATATTATTATGGTTGTGTTGAAATGACTGAACACTACTAATTTCAATTATAGACCATTGTCAACGATCCTAATGGAAATGCTGAAATAGCCATGGAGAACAGACAGAAGAATCGTTACTTGAACATACACACTTGTGAGTTGTGAGTGTATAGGTGAAGGTTTGGGGTGGGTTGTGTTCAAGGTGTGATTGGGTAGGTCGTGTTTAGGGTGTGAGTTGTTGGGTTGTGCTTGTAAGGGAGTGAATGGGTGGATTGTGTTTTGGGTGTGATTGGGGTTTTATGTGTGTGTGGGGGGGATGTGTGTTATATAGTATCAGTTTGCCACTCCCTATAAACAGGTGTGTGAGGGTATACTTTACATTTCCACTAAATTATGTGTGTATATTAGTTGAAGTCTTGGTGGGTTGTTATTTTAGGAGTGCTTCAAAGTACATTCCAGCGCACTATGCTGTGATGTTACAATGAGTATAAAATATTCTCTTTGTAACTCCAGATGATCACTCCAGAGTGGTATTGAGTGTTCCTGATGAAAGTGGAAGTGACTATATTAATGCCTCATATATTGATGTGAGTATTTTTAGTGTTGATACACATTCAAGGTGTACCTGTATAGCATGCACTCTAAAGTATAAAAAAACCTTATGACTACATACACATGCACTCACACACACAAAAAACACACACAAACACACACACACACACACACACACACACACACACACACACACACACACACACACACACACACACACGCACACACACATGCACACACACACACACAAGTAGACTACATACACACATTCACACATGTACACATACATATACACACACACATACAGACACAAATCTGTACAAACAATATATTACTACATAGGGATATAAAGTAAATGATGCCTACATTGCTAGTCAAGGTAAGTTATTTGGTGTCATGAGTTATAATGCATTATAGAGATTGGCAACTATACCCATTGGCAAATACTTAGCTAGTACGTACGTATGTACGTATTACTGAACCTTCCCACACTTTATAAGCTTGCTTCAGTGGATTCTCACTTAAGGGTTTGGCTACTACTATTATACCTCACAGTACATTGTCCTGTGTCAAATGGTACTGAGAATACTGGCACCTAGGGATTGAGTAAGTCCAGTGTAGACTTGTTATTACATGCTTGATATACGTAATAGGATACCCATCCTTTTGCAGATATTCATTCCATGAGGTGTGATAGTGGGTTTCCAATGAATATGATTGGTGGCTCCTGTGGTTGGTGGTTGATGATAAACCCCAATGGCTTCCACTAATTAATTTTGTCACTTTGTGAATTTTGTTACCATGGCAATATCTGGCTGAACATGACTATCTTAATCCCAGGACCAAAAGTTGAAACATTTTCAGACTTTTGGGAGATGGTTTGGGAACAGAAATCCCCAGTTATTGTGATGTTGACTAAGGTTGAAGAGAAGGGAAAGGTAAGTATGTATGAATGCTACCACTGTCTGTGGAGGTACTTTTGAAGAGTGGTGCATTTAACACATGTCAATAAAAGATTAACTCCACTGTATAATGTAAGCACAAGAGTAATTTACTTCCAAAAATAATAAACAGTTAAATATTAACTGCCTGCCATAAAGGTTACATTTAGTCTATAGATACTTGTAATGGCATGAAATGTGCATTTTGTGTTCTTTTCAGATAAAATGTGGACAGTACTGGTACGAGGAGTTGGACAAACCCTACAAGTTGCAAAGAAACCTCACTGTGACCACCAGGTCCCACAAGGCTGTGGCAGACTATGAGATACGGGACATCAGAGTTATGAAGGTGTGTGTGTGTGTGTGTGTGTGTGTGTGTGTGTGTGTGTGTGTGTGTGTGTGTGTGTGTGTGTGTGTGTGTGTGTATTTGTATGCAATTGTGTGTGTGTGTGTGTGTGTGTGTGTGTGTGTGTGTGTGTGTGTGTGTGTGTGTGTGTGTGTGTGTGTGTATTTGTATGTAATTGTGTGTGTGTGTTTTGTGTGTGTGTCCGTGTGTGTGTGTCCGTGTGTCCGTGTGCGTGTATGTGTTCTGTGTGTTTTTGTGTTTGTGTTTGTGTGTGTGTGTGTGTGTGTGTGTTTGTGTGCGTATTGGGTGAGCGTATGAACGTGTGTGAGTACTTACAGTATGTGTAGTTTCAATGGTAAAATCAGTTGTAATTTTAGTTGAGTAATTCATTTCTCTTGCTTTGAACATTCTCCAGCATGACGATTGGGAGAGCAAGCCACTGGAGGTGGTCCACATGCAGTACACTGCTTGGCCTGACTATGGTGTACCCACCCACCCTTCCTCTCTGGTGAAGTTTGTTCAACAAGTGAGGAAGGAGTACAAGGACAGTACAGCACCAATGGTGGTACACTGCAGGTGAGTGCGGCAGGGAGTGGGTGTGTTAGGTGCCTAGTACACTGCAGGTGTGTGTGGCAGGGAGTGGGTCTATTAGGTACCTGGTGTAAATGAGGTGTATGAGAAAATGGTTGTAGTTTTAGTTAAAGTATGCAATATATTGTCAAATTATATACTTTTCGAAGAATGTGTACAGTATCTGATGATATTGGTTTGTAGTGTTTCCAACTTTTACTATCCACTTGGAATGAAAGAATGGGTAATTCTTTAATAAAATTCAAGATGTGACGTGTTTGGGTTGGTGGGTTGACTTCTCTAAACAGATTATTATTAAAGACAGTAACTCACCTGATATACAAATGAAACGTGAGTAGTATCCTGGTTGAAGAAACTATAAGAACCTGTCACAATTGTCGGTGAATATCACAACAATCATGTTGTGCAGACTAAAGTGATACAATATCACCTTATAGTGCATTTTCTGCAAACTGTTTTCCCTACAAGTGCTGGTGTTGGTCGTACTGGTACTTTCATCACCATCGATGCAATGATGGAGAGATTGAAGGAGAAAGATGACTTGAATGTTTATCAGTTTGTGACTGAAATGAGGAGTAGAAGGACCTTCATGGTACAGACCATGGTGAGCGTGTAGATGTATGTGAATGCATGTAGGTATGGAAGTATTTTAGCTAATGCATGCTTTTATTTTAATAGTTTTGTAACCATGGCAATGTCTTCCTTATTATAATTATTACAATACCAAGACCAATAGCTGAAGCAATTTTATAAAAAAAGTTTAAGGACGTGTGTGTGTGTCTTTGTGTGTGTGTGTGTGTGTGTGTGTGTGTGTGTGTATTCATAGCTCATGTGAAATAATGAATTGTAGCTGATAGTGAGTGACATTAAAATTTGCTAACTCAGTCCAGTCAGATGTGTACTGTACAATAATATAAAAATAAATATACAAATACACAGTACATACTATCCTACATAGGACCAGTATGCCTTCATACATGATGCTCTCTGTGACTACCTCACTTGTGGAGACACCTCCATTCCTGCTCACCAGTTGATGGCAAAGATCATTGAGATGAGTGCAGTGAAGGAGGAGACCAACACTACTGGACTCCAGGACCAGTTTGAAGTGTGTGTGTGTATATGTGTGTGTGCACGCATGCGTGTGTGTATATGTGTGTGTGCACGCGTGCGTGTACATGTGTTTGTGTGTGTGTGCATCCATGTGTCCGTGTGCCGGTATGTGTGTGCATGTGTGTGTGTGTAGGTGTGTGTGGGTGTGGGTGTGTACATGTGTTTGTGCTTGATGTTGCATACTTGCATGTGCATGCATCTATACATGATTTTGCTCATTGTTGTCCAGAATGGTGTGTGAGGCATCCATGTTCCTACATGTACATATACATAGTTTTTGGAAAGTCTCAGTAAAAATACCTGTGCTGAAGACGATGCCTACTCCAAGAAGACAACCATTGCCAAAAAGAACAGATACAAAGATAAATTCCCTTGTGAGCACCGGTACTGTGCATCATAATAGTAATCATTGGCAGTCTGCATACTTATGTGATATGTACATACACATGGGTGTGTTTAAGCCAGGATAGTTCTAGTTCAATGCATTCTGCAAACTATCCTATCAGACATCCCCACCCACATGGAGTTTATTTATTTATCTGCAGTAACTCTAACAATACTTTTATCACATTGTACAAGTTACTGTGTATGTTAGTATGGGGCAGGACGAACAAATTATTAACTGCTTCTAAAAGTATATGACAGTGCAATATTATGATTCAAGTGATGTGCATGCATTGGTTTGCAGTGATGTATATGACCGCGTATGCATTATGTTTGCTCATGATGTCATTCTCAGATTCCAACTGTCATTTGAGGTTGCATTCTCGTAACAGTTCAAATGGAGGAGACTACATCAATGCTTCCTTCATTGATGTGAGTACACCCACACTGTTAGTAATATTCTTTAAGCTGTTCTCTTAATAAGATTGGAGTCTTTAATAATACAGTTGTTTTCTTGTACTGTAACAGTTTTATCAACTACAAATTACCTTTTTCCACTATAATTACCACTCCACTGTATATTCTGAGACTGAATGACTCTCTGTTGCTCAGAATGTTACTTGTAAATATGCATTCAAGCCTTTGGACCACCTGTTATAAAGTTTTGCTGCTATATTCTTCTAGAGCTTCTCCAGTAGCAAGGCCTTCATAGCAGCCCAAGCACCTCTTGAGAATACTAAGAATGATGTCTGGCAGTTGATCTGGCAGTTCAAGATCCCCACTGTGGTTGTTCTATGTGGTTTCAAGGAAGAACAACAGGTATGTACCTGTTTGTGTGTGTGTGTGTGTGTGTGTGTGTGTGTGTGTGTGTGTGCGTGTGTGTGTATGTGTGTGTGTGTGTGTGTGTGTGTGTGTGTGTGCTTGTGAGTGTGTGTGTGTGTGTGTGTATGTGGAATAGTTGTTGACTAAAATCTGTAACCAAGCAACCAATGTAGTTTTATAATTACAGACGTCTTATGAAAACCTACAAATAAAATAACCATAATAACATTAAGCTGGGATGTAATTGGGTTGTGTGTCTGTGTTTGCACATTGCAATGACTTCTACATCGATTAGGTAAAGTGCTATGATAACAGTTTCTGATAACTTGTGTACTGTTTACATAATGAGCAGCCATAATACTGTTGACATGTTGAAATTGAATTAAAATATTGCATCTGAAAACAGTGTTCAAAAGCATAGAAAGTACAATGTAGTTCTGGTTTGGTTGAGCTCCAGTGTGAATTTACCTCTGTTTACACAATGTATGTGTATACACACATGTATATGAAATGTGTATGTACACATAAATATGTACCCAAAATCTGTGTCAGGTTGTATATTGTTGCTGCATAATACTGCTGAAGGTATGTTTACCAACCAAGTTGTGGAAGTAGATTTTGCTGTTAAGGTCTCATGCCGCATACAACTCTACCTCGGCTGTATGTACAGGCAGTACAATGTCAGTACTTTAACTATGTATTGCACTTCCTTCGTGTTACAGTTTACTGTTGCAAATCTTGTTTTTTTTAAGGAGACATGTTGTATGTTCTGGCCTAATGAAATCACGAAATCCATGGAATTTGCCCACATCAAAGTGAACCATGATAGTACCATTTCTAAGACTGGTTATGAGGTGACCAGGCTGGATGTCTTTGAAAAAGGGATTGTAAGTTTGCATTAGTGGAGCATTTTTAAATTGTGTATAATAATATTATGTATGTACTAGTCTTGTGTATATGTACGTATGTCTTATGTATGAACTTGTGTTTATCTGTGTCTGTGTGTGAGTGGTAGTCTCTGTATGTGTATCTGTGTGTCTATGTGTTAGTGATAGTCTCTGTATGTGTACCTGTGTGTAATTAAGTGTGATGAGAATCACTTTGTGTTTCTGTGTGTCTGTGTGTGAATGAGGGTTTCTCTCTGTGGGTGTGGGTGTGTATGTGCATGCATTTGTGCAAGGCCTGCTCACACAATAGTAAGACTAGTACATTATGCATTTGTGTATGTGTTCCACAATGTACAAGTATTGGATCCGGTTAATCGAAACTGTGTGCAATAAACATGTACCATGCATGAGATTTCACTTAAGTGCCTTAAAGATGCTTTCCCTGCATTTTAAGATATTGTTACTGTAGTAAATGCAATCACATTAACAATGTCACTGCAAGGTTGTATAACAATATGTTGTGTTGCTCTATGTAGGACACCAAACAGGTGAGTGTGACTTTATTCCAAGCGAACAACTGGTCCAAGAGTGGATCCGTGGATCTGAACTTGGTCTTGAAACTGATGGGAGATGTGGAGGGGGTTCATACTAAGAAGAATAAACCTATCATGGTGATGTGCGAGTGAGTTGTCTGTTCATGAGTTGAGGAAACCAAGTTGTGTGTGTGTGTGTGTGTGTGTGTGTGTGTGTGTGTGTGTGTGTGTGTGTGTGTGTGTGTGTGTGTGTGTGTGTGTGTGTGTGTGTGTGTGTGTGTGTTCACATTTATACTGTACATAGTTGGTGCCAATGCAATTTGGCTATAGTTTACAATGCTTTCAGTTTCCAAATTGCTCATCTTGACTTCCCTTACTAACAGTGATGGCATGGGAAGAAGTGGTGTGTTCATTTGTGCCATGTCTGAAGTTGAGAGAGTTAAAGTTGAAGGACAAGTTGATGTCTTTCAGACTATCAAAGGAATGAGAATACAGAGACCTCACATGGTGGATACTCCAGTAAGTGTGTGTGTGTGTGTGTGTGTGTGTGTGTGTGTGTGTGTGTGTGAGTGTGTGTGTGTGCGTGTGTGTGTGTGTGTGTGTATGTGTAAATGTGTGTGTACACGCTTACATTCATGTTACATAAAATCACACAATTTGTAATTTTGTAAGGTTTCATTTCACAGATTTTGTGAGCTTTTTCAATTTGTGTACAATATATTCCTGAATACTTTCTCCACAAAAAGAAAACACTTGCAAAAATTTGCAATTTTCTAGAACAAATAACGACATTGAGTGTTGTCTGTTGATTTGCAGTAGTTATCCAACCAGAATTAATGCGAGTACAGTATGTACATGCAAACTAATGAACTGTGATGTAGTATATATTCATGTATGTACATTTTATTATGTACACATAGGTATATTTATTTTACACTCATAAGGAGTCAAAAATCATTTCATCACTCTTGTTACATCAACCTAACTTATTGATGTACTCTCCCCTTCTCACTCACAGGAGCAGTGCAAGCTTTGCTTTGATATTCTCCTGACTCATCTCGACTCGTTTGACACTTATGCCAACTTCAAGGTGGTCTGAAGTACCGGAGTAGCTATTTATTCTTTCTGTTAAAAAATTGAAATTTGCTGTGTGTATGTGTGGAATTTAAGCTCATTTGAAGCTAAACCTCATTTATGATTTAATTGTGTGTTTATATTAATTATCAAATTAAATTAATTTTATCCAAGACAAATATACATAATATACTGCATGTGTACATATTCATGTATGTCGGTATGTATATTTTAGCACATGTGTACCAGTTGTGCATTTGTGTCTGTGCGTGCGTGTGTGTATGTGTGTGTGTGTGTGTGTGTGTGTGTGTGTGTGCGTGTGTGTGTGTGTGTGTATATTAAGTAGTATATAACTATACACACACATGTAAACGTCATTGCATGTGAATTTGAAAATTTAACAATACACATATCAGACATATAGTAATTTTACACACACGTATTATAATTTTATACATGCATATGCACACAAACACGTAATACATTAAATTTTATAAAATTAATATTAATATTATTATTATAAGTTTATGTAACTCAATTGCAATGAGGTATGTAGCCCAACTGTTAAGCCTCACCAGAGTCACTGAAAATGTACAATTATTAATTGTAGATGAAGAGTTTCAGTGGGTGAGCTTTATAAATGAACATTCTAACATATTAAAACATGTTTTACACAATTGCGTGAGAGAATCATGAGGGAATCATTGTGGTTTCCTGACCTCTATGTAATCCTAATTATAAACTTCACTGATATTCATACAATATTCCAAATTTTATAATTACAATGTCATGTATCTATTACTATCAAATTTTGTACTTGTTACATTAACATAAAATTATAGTAATCATTAGACTAAGTAGTAATTGCGTGATTAGGTGTAATGATATAAATTCAATATATTATGGGATGTACAAACACTAGCTCTCCGCCATTCGACATCGGAGTGTTATATTTAAATATTGTATAGTGACTACCAATTATAATATAGCTGAATTATTTTGGCAACAGTAATCGGTATAATAATAATGGGCGTCAAGTAAGAGAGGCTCTGGAATTAACTGGGAGACCAGTAGGGTGCAGTACAATGTTGGACGTGTGTACTTTCGTCAGTGTGTGACAGTTAATCTTGAACCC
Source organism: Chondrilla cf. caribensis (assembly GCA_964020155.1). NCBI lineage: Eukaryota > Metazoa > Porifera > Demospongiae > Chondrillida > Chondrillidae > Chondrilla > Chondrilla cf. caribensis. Next base: position 4,715,074 of record OZ026551.1, on the reverse strand, counting down.
AAACCTGGATCAAATATGTCATTTTGCTAGCTCAATCCAATCGCGCATTGTGTTTTCCATTATTCCTGCAGTGAGTTATATAATATGGTTTCCCACTACCACCCTTTATTTGTGGTAATTGTTGCAGCACAGATCGACAATGAAAGATATACTGATGTATAAATCCTCATAGTGTGAATGTACTTACATTCTCCACATACAGACTTCAGCGCTATGTCTCCTACTTTGATCAGGAAGATCACCCTTCTTTCACGTTTGGCAGTTAATCTTGTGTGGTCTGTTCCTCCTTCAGTTGCTGATGATGATGGCTTTATGATATCTGCTGTCATGGTGACACCAAGCGGACCCAGCACAATACAGCGATCAATCGCTGGTAAATGTGTGAATGCTTATCCTATGTACTTTTCCAAGGAGGGAACCAGTTACAAGTCACAGTCCACAGGACAATGAATGGCTTACACAGTGGAACTCTCACTGTTGAAGTGAACTTCTGATCAAGACTTGGTGATATTCACTCAGAAATTGACAATTCTCTAGTTATTAACTGAACTTAGTTAGATAACCTATGACACAAAGGGGTTAATATTATTTGGATGAACTTATACCGGTTGTGCATTGCGAGAGTGTATATCATCACAATCATTATGGCATTTCTAACTACAGGAAAGTGCATGCTCCACCAAATTAAAATATCTGATTCAGTAAGCAAACTCATAAACACCATAAATGTTCCAGTACCTGTAAAACACAGTGAGGAAATTCTTATTCTTTTTCTAATAATAATATTATGTCAACTGAATTCATTGGTAGTCTGTTCAGCTAGACCGTCACTATGAGGCGCCCAGGGCGAAGAGAGGTGGGGCTAACTAGCTAGACTACTTCATGCCCTTCTCAGGTCTTATGACTATACGCATGGTTGCATTCGAGTATATGACATCACGCGTTTATATAATCATACGTGTACTATTAATAGATAATTATATTATACAAACACTGGTACTTGACGCACATATCCCTAGCTCTCCACCATTCGACTCCAGAGGGTTTGTATTGTAGAGATTACCTACAAAGCAGGAATATTTTGGTAACAGAATAGATATATCACACCGGGAGTCAAGTAACAGAGGCTCTGGAAGTGATCGGGACACTATATCGGGCGGTGCAGTACAACGTTGGATGTGTGTACTTTGAGTCAGTGTGTGACAGTTAATCTTGAAGCCAACAGGGATCAAATGAAGCGGGAGAGTTTCCTCTTACTGAGTGTACTTTTCATCCCCGTCTTGAGCCGTAAGTTAACTTGTAGTCAGTTGCAAAATATAATGTCCAATTACAAATATCAACAAAATTAATAGGTAACGTAACAATGAACTGAAAATCGAAGGTGGTCAATTTCTTCCAAACCTGGAGCGAATATGTAATTTTGCTAGTTTTATCTAAAGGTACATTTTGTTTCAAGTCCGTTATTCTTGCGCCGTGCCATTTTAACCGTTTATTTGCGATAATTGCTACGCACCGATCGACCTCGAAATAGACTCTTTTGGAAACTTCTCCATCATAAGAACAGCTTGATATCTACTTAACAGTAGCCTAAATAACCTGAAAGGAATCGATCTGTTAAAGTGGCAGTTCACTTTTTGAACCGGTATGGCCTTATGCAACGCCCCTTCTAGGAGTTGTGAGCGCCCACGAAAATGCTCTAAATACTGACGGATGTTACAGTAGTATCAAATTTCGTATTAATGTTCAATTTCAATTATGCAGGAGAATCACCCTCCAAGGTCCAAGGTGTCACTGTCACTAGAACTATACAAGGTTCATCTCCAGCTTTGAGAGTGTCATGGAATGCAGCTGTATCATCAGGTAGACAAGGATCATACAGTGATCGAGTGCAAAGAAATACTTGTAATGGTGAGTGGTATGTATTGCAATGTGTGATTAACAAATGTCTAGTGATATTTGCTATTGAATAAATATATAATTATTATTATTTTTTGGTTTTTTGTTACAATTTCTTTCAACATGCATTGTATTTACTATTTTTATAATGGTGCTAGGTTATGACAGTACAATTATAGCACGAATTATTTATTAAGCTGATCAGAAGATGTCTGCCAAAAGAGTGTATGCATGTTGAAGTGGCAAATGTATCAATATGCTCAATTGCATATTACTGTAATAATCCTTAAAAGTACCAGTTGAACTCCCACCATGATGCTTGTAACCCATGTATGTATGTGGAATTAGTTGATGTGTACCTTAATGTGAGGTTATTTCCATTCAGTTCCTTCCAGACCAACATTGCTTGCAGTTTTCCATCACCTATACCTCCCTTCTGAGGTTGGAATATCTGTAACCTGGAGAGCTCCTCAAAGTGACTGTCCCATCACTTTTTATGAGGCTCAGTACAAGATCAGTAGTAACACTAGTTGGAGTACACCACCAGTGAGATCATCAGGATCAAGGGAACATAACTGGAGGGGACTATCTCCTAATACTAGTTATGATGTTCGAGTGAGAGCTGTTTCAGCAGCTGGTAAAGGAGCATGGAGTGATGTAGGAAACACAGCAACACCCGGAGGTATTCAACAAACACAATATGCATTTCTTAAACTATGAAAAAATTGCATGGGTTACATTCACTTTTGTGCCACATTTTATATTAATTTGTAAATTTGCATTCATTGCCATGATAGCATTTTACACCACTAATTGTTAACTGCTGGACCTTTCCCCATGATCACACATGTTTTACACCATTAAAAAGATAGGGATTGCATCAGATTGCATATTATTATTATTTTTGTTGTTGTTATTCTTAAATTACACTATGTTGCAAATCTTGATTGGGACCTTTCTTTCCCTTCATAAGTTCCTGGTCCAGTACAATCCCTCTCAGCTACCCCATTTATAGCAAATGGTATACCAGTATTACGTATCAGATGGAGTCCTCCTGTGGACAAGGCTGGAGGTGGTTTAACATACAGACTGAGAGTGGTTCCTCCTCATGTCGCCATATCAAGACCACTGACAGTTACAGAGTACAATGTGACAGGTCTGAGGGCTAACACTAACTATACAGTGTATGTCAGTGCTAGGTCATCGGGAGTGTATGGACCTGAAGTGTCCATTGCTACTACCAAAATGGGAAGTGAGTTAATGTAGGATTTGATTTTGTTTCATGACGCCAGACGTGTAGGGAATGCCTTCCACTTTCAAGGTCCTGGTCCAGTACGATACCTCTCAGCTACCCCAAAAGTAGTGAATGGCGTACCAGCATTACGTATCAGTTGGAGTCCTCCTGTGAAGAAGGCTGAAGGTGGTTTAACATACAGACTGAGAGTGGTTCCACCTCATGTCAACATATCAGAACCAACAGGAGCTACAGTGTACACTGTGAGAAGTCTGAGGGCTAACACTAGGTATACAGTGTATGTTAGAGCTGCATCCTTGGGAGTGTATGGACCTGAAGAATCTGCTGTTGGTACCACAATTGGAAGTGAGTCACTGTAGGATTTGTTTGTTTGATGATACCAGATTTGCAGTGAATATTACACTGTCAATAAATGAAAGTTGTTATTTATCTAAGAACCTTCCACTTTCCTTCGACAAGGTCCTGGTTTAGTACGATCCCTCTCAGCTACCCCATTAGCAGTAGATGGTGTACCAGCATTACATGTTAGATGGAGTCCTCCTGTGGACAAGGATGGAGGTGGTTTAACATACAGACTGAGAGTGGTTCCTCCTCATGTCACCATATCAAGATCAGTGACAGCTACAGAGTACAATGTGACAGGTCTGAGGGCTAACACTAGGTATACAGTGTATGTCAGAGCTGTGTCATTGGGAGTGTATGGACGTAAAGAATCTGCTGTTGGTACTACAGGAGGAAGTGAGTGTAGGATTTTTATTAATGTTCATAATCTCCCATTGTGCATATTAATCATTGCAATCACTCCTATATATAAGTGTAATTTTTAATTGTTTTAACACTGTTGTTTTGTTTTGAATGATTCAATATGTGTAACATTTTGCTGCATTTTTAGCGTATAACTATTCAGACAGAACTTCCATAGCAATGTTGTCTCCATATATCTCAGTAATACATCCAGTGTGAATTTGGGTGGTATAAAAATCAAGTGCTGTTTGAAATTACCATTTGACCACCCTTTGTAGTGTAGAGGATTGTGCTGGTACAAATAGGAATCATATAACTTCAGTGGTTGGACTGCAGTATTTATAGTTGCACTGCAGAGAAGTCCAAAGGGTGCATGAACCTACGTACCTAATACAAAGTTCATTATATGTTGCTACTAACTGAGAATATCACCAATCTCCCCTCATTCCACAGAAAAGGAAAGTAGAACACAATTTACAAGTATATGAGGGCAGTGTCAACATGTGAAATTACAGTGGAACCTCTATTAAAGGACTCTCCTAATAAAGGACACCATAGAAATTACCTCCCTACAAAGGACACTTTCTTAGGTCCCAAAAATGAACTTCCCTATAGTGTTAATACATTTTTCACCTCTGAAGAGTGGACAACCTCTCTACAGTGGACAAATTAGCTGGTCCCAATGTGTCCTTTATAAAGAGGTTCCACTGTACCATAATTGTAGTGAAACCTCCGTCTATGAATTTTTAATGGAATACCAGTCATATATAAAATTGAAAGAAGAGTAAACTATCTCAACAATATTGTAATAGGTAGAGAATCAATGTTATGATGTCCATCACTATCAACTGAAATCTTCTTAAAATATCCTCTAAAAGGTGTTGATTAAAGTATAATTTAAGTATAAAATAAGGGCATGAACACCTTATTTTATACTTAATATTAATACTGTATATTAATTTTATTTTATGTCGAATTCTTGACACAATTTATTTCATGTTTTGTATCCCCTCCTTAGGACCACCTGGTTTCACAGTGACACAGCTTACTGGTCGACGATTGTCCAATTCATCTGTTACCTTAAGGATATCTCCCTCAGTTGGTAGTCGGTATGTGGTGTTCTACAAAGAAGATGGACAGCAGTTCACCAGACACCCAACCACATTCAGTTCTGCTAACAATGTGGTCATTACTGGTCTCCTGTCCAACACTGGATACACAATGAGGGTGCAAGCCAGTAATGACTACGGGTCAACCAACAGCTCTGATGTTGACATGTACACCTTACCAGAAGGTATGGGCATTTGCATAAGTACATGGATACATAGATGAGGCATTGCTTTGTATATCATTAATAATCCGTATACTTAGTAGAATTGTCAAGTGAACTTATTTTGCACATTGCCCCCCAATGCAGGTCTCAGAGATCTCTTCCTATCTCCGTTGTCCTCAACATCTGTCTTGTGTAGTTGGACACCTCCTGTGAACCACAGGAAGACACCACTTATGTATGCTGTGTTTCATGGAAAACCTGGAGCAGTCTCTACTGCAGATACCAGTTTGACACTAACTGGACTTCAGCCAAATAATGAGTACACCATATCAGTGAAGGCTCAGAATAGAAGAGGATCCAGTGTACCTGTGACTGGTACAGTTAGGACATACAGCGACAGTGAGTTTATTTTTAACTTGCTAAATGCTGTTAAGCTTACGTACGTATGTACTCGTATGCATGTATGTAATGTATGCAATATATGCATTTATTTGAACAGGTTATTTTATATACCTTCCAATTATTATTTAACAGTATAGGATTTTATGTTTTGTTATACATTTCTATCAGTTGCTTCACACATTTACAGTGAACAAGCACGAATCCAGGTAGGGTCACCAAATTAGTTGACCCTGCCCAGGTAGAGTCAACTAATTAGTGATCCTCACATACCCATAAAACAAACAATTAAGCTTTATTGGTAACATCTCAGGACATTGTGCAGACGTGAGTCTGAGTTGACAATAAAGTGGTCAATTGTTGACGTATCCATAATTAGATATCAGCTGGAATTTAACCTAATTATGGGTCAACATGTTATTGGCTTCTTCATTTTGAGCCAGTTTAAAGCCAGTAATGAGATTCATCACTCAAGAATTGATGAAAACAAGCAATGTTTATTGTTTCTATCTGATAATGTGATAAAAACTGCTGCAAATCCAGGTAACCGTTAAATAATAATTGGACAATATATAAAATAACCTGTTTTTGTTTATTTTGATTTTAAGTTGCATTACAATATCATCTATTTTGCATCCCCTCCTACCTTGCATCTACCTTGTCTATACACTCTAACAGTGTGCATAAAATTGTGTCATATTAGATCAGACAAATATTGTGAATGGCACCACTGTCAAGAGAACATTGAACAGTTCTGTTCTTGTCACTTGGACACCAGTGGAGACGAGTTCTGAGGACAATAAGGGATCCCCCCTATACAATGTTACCTATGCTCCCTCAGATGGAGGTTCTACAGTCAATATCCTAACAGCCACAAACTCTGTTAACTTAACAGGACTGAATTCAGGAGTTAGCTATGTCATATCTGTTCTGGTGACATTTGAGAGAGTGATGAACAAAGAAGACCTCACTCCTGGTATGTACTGAGATGATGCAATATTCCTATAGCCAGACTGAGTGTTCATTGATGTAAGGGGAGTGATATTTTCATTAAATTTTACATGTACAGGACCAATTCCAGCAGGAGCCATAGTTGGTGTTGTACTTGCTATTATTCTGATTGGGAGTGTAGCCGTTGTAGCCATTATTGTCTATCTATGGTGAGATATTTGCGTAACAAAAATGTTTAATTTATATGCATGAAATTGACAATGTTTGTATTTTCATGTATCCTGCCTTTCTGTAAGAATATGTATCTACACATGTTGTTCTTTCAGGAATGTTATGTACTATATGTACTTGTATATCATGTATATATTCAGTGTATGCAGTTTTGCTGCTTTTGAGCTTTCAAATATTGTATGGGTATATCGAAAGCCTATGTGATATATGGATATTTGCAATCCATTCCATTCAGTGTTAAAAGGAAGAAACCTCCAGTGTGTCTCTCAGGTGGGATGACTAAAGTACAAGGAGTACGCCATTCCCTGAAGAGGAAACAGAAGGATGAGGATCATGAGATGCAGCCACAACCTGAAGTAGCCTACTACCAATCATGTGAGCTGAGGATGTTATCCTTACGCAATAGTTACTTTACAGTACATGCGTGGGAATGTAAACATTGCATTTTTAAACTCAAGTATACATGCGTACGTAAACATATAGAAAGTATACTATAGCCTGGGGATAACTGATAATAATGTGTAATCAAGTGTGAATTATGTCTGTGAAACCTAAACTGGAACCATCGTGTGTGTTTCTACCTATTATGTACATTATGTGCATAATATGTTGTATGTACACTGTGGGCTCACCATCCACTCTTCCCCCATGCACACATAGTGACAGTTGACTCACCTGAACCCATACCACAAAGCAGCTTCAGTGTTCATGTCAAGGCCATGCACATGGAGAGAGACAGTGGCTTTGAGAGAGAGTACCAGGTGAGGAATACACTGTTCTCACAGTCTACAGCAATGTGTTTCACAGGTGAAGGATGTTTCCATGACAACATGAAACCAAACAAATGCCTTATCAATTATGCTATACTGTTGTAGTCATGTATTCACATAAACAACATAATGTTATGATAAGGCAAGGTTGTATACATACTTTAAAGTAAAATTAATATCAT
>OZ026551.1:4674873-4702373 GCA_964020155.1 Chondrilla cf. caribensis | reverse complement strand
TTCTCCGTGATATTGTTTTCTTCATAACTTCAAATTTTGTTTTTTAAGGAGACATGTTGTATGTTCTGGCCTAATGAGATGAATAAATCCATGGAATTTGACCACATCAAAGTGAACCATGATAGTACCATTTCTAAGACTGGTTATGAGGTGACCAGGCTCGATGCTTTGGCAAAAGGCATAGTAAGTTTGCGTTATTGAATATTTCTATATTGTGTGCATATGTACTTGTGTCTATCTGTGTCTGTGTGTGAGTGATAGTCTCTCTATGTGTGTCTATGTGTAAGTGTGTGATGAGAATGACTGTGTATGTATCTGTGTGTCTGAGTGTGTCTGTGTATCTTTGTGTGTATGAGGGTCTCTCTCTCTCTCTCTGTGTGTACGTGCAAGCATGTGTGTAGGCCTGCTCACACAATAGTAAGACTAGCACATTATGTATATGCTTTTTAATGTCCTAGCCTCCCACTCGTCCAAATACACCATAGATAGAGTATAGTAGTGTTATGCTGACTTACCGAGGATGCTGGGGGTTACCTGCATGCAAAGGGAACCCCCGGCTTGGTGTTAAGGTTGGTACGGGCCCCTCCCCATGACCTATTTACTAACCCTGCACCGACCCCTGCAATCACCTAGCCCTACCTAAACTCTGGGCCTGTACGTCATCCCATTAATAGTACTAAGGCAATTGCCCTTTTGCCTGTGCACCTAAATATGTCCCATGGAGCCCTGCACTGTGACCTACACACTGGTGACCCTGCGCCTGTTGCTCATTAAACCAAGTAATGCCGGGTTAATTGGTTCCCGTGGTTTAAGACGTCCATTTATGGCGAGTCTGGCAGACTAGTTACTGTAATAATCTTATTTTGTCGCTATAAGTCTACCTAATTATATAATGTGGTTCAACACTTTCACGCTCAGAGAGAGCAGAGAACAAGAAAAAAAATCAGAATCCCGGCAAATCTTCAGACGATTCAGCTGTGCTAAACACGGGGCTGCAGATGCACATGTGCAGTATAGGTGCAGAACAGTAGTGAGGTGCGCGTGACCTCTAGCCAATTGAATAGTAGGCAGCCGACGCTTATAACTACATACAGTATAAGTATGGATCCGGTTAATCTAAACTGTGTGCAATAAGTATGTGCAATGCATGAGATTTCACTTAAGTATGTACGTTAAAGAAACCTTTCCCTGCATTTTAAGATATAATTGTTATTGTAGTAAATGTGATCACATTAACAACGTAACTAATAGGTAGTATAATAATATGTTGTGTTGCTTAATGTAGGACACCAAACAGGTGAGTGTGACTTTGTTCCATGTGAACAACTGGTCCAAGAGAGGATCCATGGATCTGAACTCGGTCTTGAAACTGATGGGAGATGTGGAGGGCGTTCATACTAATAAGAAGAAACCTGTCATGGTGATGTGCGAGTGAGTTGTCTGTTCATGAGTTGAGGAAACCAAGTTGTCCTGGTTTATATTAGTCTGTGTGTGTGTGTGTGTGTGTGTGTGTGTGTGTGTGTGTGTGTGTGTGTGTGTGTGTGTGTGTTTGTGTGTGTGTGTGTTTGTGTGTGTGTGTGCGTGTGTGTGTGTGTGTGTGTGTGTGTGTGTGTTGTGTGTGTGTGTGTGTGTGTGTGTGTGTGTGTGTGTGTGGACGTAGTGCAAATGCTTTTAATTTCCAAATTGCTCATCTTGACTTCCCTTACTAACAGTGACGGTATGGGGAGAAGTGGTGTCTTCATTTGTGCCATGTCTGAAGTTGAGAGAGTTAAAGTTGAAGGACAAGTTGATGTCTTTCAGACTATCAAAGGAATGAGAATACAGAGACCTCACATGGTGGATACTCCCGTAAGTGTGTGTGTGTACGTGCGTGCGAGCGTGCGTGTGTGTACACACTTAAAACATACATGTGCACGTGTGTGAGCTCATGTTTTTTTGTGATATGCATGATATGTTACATGAAATTGCACAATTTTTTGTAAGGTTTTATTTTTTGACTTTCTTTTGATTTGCACACAATTCCTCATTTCTAATTCCTGAATGCTTTCTCCAAGAAGAAAACACTTGCAAAAATTGTAATTATATGTAAGGTAAATAACAAATTCGAGTGTTGGCTGACTTGCAAAGTAGGCATCCAACAAGAATTTGTGCAAGTACAGTATGTTAATGCAAACTAATGGACCATGATGTATATATATATACATTTGATTATGCATACAAATCTATATTAATTTTACGACTCATAATGAGTCAAAAATCATTTCATCACTCTTGTTACATGAATGTAACTTATCGATGTACTCTCCCCTTTCCACTCACAGGAGCAGTACAAGCTTTGCTTTGATATTCTAAAGACTCATCTCAACTCGTTTGACAATTATGCTAACTTCAAGGCAGTCTGAAGTACGTGATTAGCTACTTCTTTCCGTGAAAAATTTAAAAATTCTTAATATTTAAGTGTGCTGAGTGTGTATGTATGGACTATAACCTCATCTGAAGCTAAAACCTCATTTATGATTTAATTGTGTGTTATATTAAATATATATAATTTATTCAGGACAAATATGCATATATATACTGCATGTGTACGTATTTATGTATGTCGGTATAATATATATATGTATACTTAAGCACGGGTGCCAGTTTGTGCATTTGTGTGTGTATGTGTGTGTGTGTGTGTGTGTGTGTGTGTGTGTGTGTATGTGTGTGTGTGTGTGTTTGTGTGTGTGTGTGTGTGTGTGTTACTCTAACGATACTATAATAGTTATAATATTGTTACATTCTTGGGAAGCTAATTTTGGCAAATTAAAGTAATATGAAGATTCGCTGTGAATATGAACAGTGAAGCTTGCATAAAGCATTAATTACACACATGTAAACATCGTTGCGTGTGTATATATGAACATATTAACATATTTGACATATTAACACACATGTATTTTAATTATATACATGCATATGCTCACGAACATGATACATATATATAGTAATTTTCATATTATTATTACAAGCTTATGAAATGTAACTTAATTGCACAGAGATATGTTTCCTCACTGGTAAGCCTCACCAGAATCACCTAAAATTATTGTATATAAATGAAGTGTTTCAGGGTAGCTTAATTCATGAGCATTCCAGTATAAATAACGTGTTACACACTTGCATGAGGGAATCATCGTGGTTTACTGACCTCTATGTAATCCTGATTGCAGACTTCACTGATATTCATACAATATTCCAAATTTTATAATTGCATGAATCTATTAGTATCAGATTTTGCACTTGTTATATAAGAATACTATTATAGTGATCATTATAGTGGTAATTGCATTAATACAATATATTCAATATATTCGTATGTTCACTATATTATGGGATGTGCAAACACTGGCTTTCTGCATATATATCCCTAGCTCTTCACCATTCAACATTAGAGTGTTATATTTATTATATTGTATAGAGACTACACAATATAGCAGGATTATTTTGGGGACAAAATTGGTATAATAATATTGGGAGTTAAGTAAGAAGCTCTGGAATTAACTGGGACACCAGCAGGGTGCAGTACAACATTGGATGTGTGTAGCTTTAGTCAGTATATATGTGGCAGTTAATCTCCAAGCCAACAGGGATCAAATGAAGCGGGAGAGTTTCCTCTTACTGAGGGTTCTTTTCTTACCCATCTTGAGCTGTGAGTTAGCTTATTAAGTTGTCTGTTGATAACATTCAATAACAAATATCAACAAATAGAGACAGCAACGTAAAAATATTTGTCAATTTCTTTCAAACCTGGATCGAGTATGTAATTTGCTATTCCAATCCAATTGTACATTGTTTTTGTTCATTACTCCTGCCGTTATATTATATGCCTTCCCACTTCCACCCTTTACAGCACAGATCAACAATGAAAGATATACCAATGTATAAAATCCTATAATAGTGGTATGTACTTACATCCTGCATATACAGATTTCAGCATTGTATCTCCTACTTTGATCAGAATGATCACCATTCCTTCATGTTTGGAAGTTGTTCTTGTGTGCATGTGGTCTGTTCTGCTTCAGTTGCTGACAATGTTGACGGCTTTGTTGTCATGGTGACAGCAAGCGGACCCAGCACAATACAGCTATCAATCGCTGGTAAATGTACAAAGGCTTGTGCTGTGTACTTTCCCAAGGAGGTAGCCAGTTACCAAGTCACACATGACCATGAACGGTTAACACAGTAGACCTTTTGGTGTTGAAGTGAACTTCTGATCAAGCTATATTCACCCAGAAATTGATAATTCCCTAGTTATTAATGTAACTTAGATAACCTATGACACAAAGGGGTTAATATTATTTGGATGAACTTATACATGTTGTGTGTTGCAGATGTGTTCATCATCACAGTCATTATAGCATTTCTAACTATAGGTAAGTGTATGCTATACCAAATTAAAATATCAGTTTGAGTGTATTTCCATTTAATGAACCAATGACATGATTGTAACTTGATTCTTCATTAGTGTTCCTTTTTGTTATCATTGCATGAGAACCTGACCTATGTACCTACCTACCTGGCAGTGGTGATAACTCTGTGGCTGTGGTCTATGTTGCTCGTATTATTATGCCTGTACATTTTTCTGGCTCACATTCTGCACACACATTCTTGCAGTCTACTTTTATTACAGAAACTGTTACAGTACTTACCATAGTAGCCTCCTGCATGGACAGTAGACCTTTATCAGTTGAGGTGAAATTCTAATGAAGTGAAATTATTATTCACCCTAAAATTGATAATTCCCTAGTAGTTACAAACATAGTTTGGATAGCCTATAACACAAAGGGTTTAATATAAATTGAATAAACTGATACCTGTTGTGTGTTGTGTGTGTATGTCATTATTCATTTCTAACTACAGAAAATTGCATGCTCCTAGTATATATTTTAGCACCCTCACTGAAGTTATCCCAAGGTTAAGTGAACTCATGAACACTATAACTGTATTAGTTATAGTACCCGTAATATACAATGAGGAATTTCTTATTCATTTTCTAATTACTATTGTTATATCATTATGTCACCTTCATTGGTAGTCTGTTCAGCTAGACTGTGACTGTATATAAGGCGCCCAGGGCGAAGAGAGATAGGGATAACTATCTAGACTACTTCATGCGGTTCTCGGGTCCTATGACTATACTCAGTGGTTGCATTCGAGTATGAAATCACGCGCACATACACGTTTACTTTATTATCATAACACTTAGTGTACTATTATGGGATATACAAACACTGGTACTTGACGCACATATCCCTAGCTCTCCACCATTCGACGCCAGAGGGTTTGTATTGTAGAGATTACGTATAAAACAGGAATATTTTGGCAGCAGAATAGCTAGATATATCACACCGGGAGTCAAGTAATAGAGGCTCTGGAAGTGATCGGGACACTATATCGGGCGGTGCAGTACAAGTTACTACAACGTTGGATGTGTGTACTTTGAGTCAGTGTGTGACAGTTAATCTTGAAGCCAACAGGGATCAAATGAAGCGGGAGACTTTCCTCTTACTGAGCGTACTTTTCGTCCCCGTCCTGAGCCGTAAGTTGTCTATATACAACATGCAATACCAAAATTATAACCATGGTAGGGACTATAATGAATTAAATATTGTAGGTATGCAGTCCAGTTCTTTCAATTGTGTTAGTTATATCTTAATGGTGCATTTTACTTTCAATTCCCTTACTCTTACGCCGAGGTTTGGCTTAAAACTACCATTTCGGGTCCGGTCCGTTATAATGGCGGTATAAATTTCTGACCACGTGTTCAGGTCTACGATCGAAGCGAAATGTTCAGGTCTCAGATAGAAGCGAAAGATACCATGATTCACGTCCTCGTACATTCATCTGGTCGACTAGTATTTTGAATACTCGTTCTCACCTCGGATTTACTGCACAACTTCATTATAGCCATGTACTTTGTCCGTCATTTGCAGGATTTTGTGTTAACAAGCTGTTGCCTTTTAATATTTAATATTTTGTCCTTAGATATGAGATCATATCTAAGGACAAAATTGACCGTTTATTTGCGGTAATTGTTAGAGGCTAAGCATAGATCGACCACGAAAGTGAGGCTATTCCTTTCGAAACTTCTCCATTATGAGAACAGTTTGATATCTGCCATGTAAAAAGACTGGTGAAAACATTCCACCATCATTTTGGTGGATTTCATGAATTGCATTACACTATTCTATATATATATATATATATATATATATATGTAGCACCATACACCTTGGGAGTAATTGCTACCAAATATTATCATTTAATGGACTTCAAATCCAAACCTAAGTCATTTTTAGTATAGTGACCCTATTCTGTGTGTGATCATGAAATGTAATTCAATTGCATTGAGGTAGCCTCAATGGTAAGCCTGACCTGAATCACCTGAAGTGAACTAATATTGTAAATGAAGTGCTTCAGAGGGTGGCCTTCATGAGCCATCAAACCTAAATAAGCATCCATTGGGATTCAGGAGTGTTGAGAAGCGCAGTCCGGAAGAGTTCTTCATCTGGAAGTTTCAACCTGTGGGTCTTCTCAGCAGTTGAAGTGCCTTGGGAATTACCCTTTTTAAATTTGAATTTAAAGGTTTGGACTTCCAGCCTTTTTTAAGGAGAGTAACTCCCAAGGCACTTCGATTGCTAAGACAAACCACAGGGTTGAAACATCCTAAGAAGAAGGCCACTCTCCACAAGACTATGCTTCTCAACACTCCTGAATTCAAACAAAATTTCCCAACAACAGTTGAGACATTGCAGTCCAAAATCCCTATTCAATATAAAAGCATGTTTTCAGATTTGAGAGAATTACTATGGTTTCCTGACCTCTAGTGCAAAATACACACTGCATGGTTTGCATATTCCAAATTTATAAATGCCAATTGTGCAATTTGCAGCTCAATTTCAGCTAGAAATATTTCATTTTTAGGGGTAATTGCAAACCAGATACTTGTAACAAATTAATTCATGGTATCGACAAGAAATAGTGAAATATTAGCTATCACTGATAAATTTACAGTGTATTGGTAAAGATAACTCAATCAATGTTCCATTCAAAGTTGTAGTTAACTTTCCAAAACTCTGTGGTTAATAAACCACTTATTCAATGCTAGAGGAAGTATTCAATCAATTTATTGCCTGTATTATTACACAGAACAACCACCCTCCAGTGTACAAGGTGTCACTGTCACTAGAACTGTACAAGGTTCATCTCCAGCTTTGAGAGTGTCATGGAGTACAGTCAGTGGAAGTGGTATCACCTACACTGTATGTTACAGTACAACTAGAGGATCACAGTCTAATCCACCATCTGGTGCTAACTGTGGTGCTAGTGGAATCACGGGTACATTTACCACACTAGGTCCAGTTAGTCAAAACACTACCTACTACATCTGGGTAAGAGCAGTGTCATCAGGTAGACGAGGACCGTACAGTGACCGAGTGCGACAAAATGCTTGTAATGGTATAAGTGGTATGTACTTATTGTGTGACTGACCACAGCATACATAAATTAATGCATATACGTACATGCATGTACATGAACATCCTTTCATTATCATATCACAACTGCTATTTTGAAAACACTTGCAATAGTGATGAGTATTAATTTTAAGTTAAAGTTGCTGTTTCTTTTGTTTAACGATGTACAACTGTATATAATAGTCAGCTTTGTAGGAACAGCAATTCAATTTGAAATTTTTGGTTTAAAAACCATGTGATACAATGTGTAAATGATTGCGACATATATTCTTTATTCAGTCCCTTCCAGACCTACAATAGCTACAGTGGCCCCTACAACAAACTCCCGGTTGGGATTTGGACTGTTTATATCCTGGAAAGTTCCTACAAGTCACTGTCTTATCACTTCTTATAAAGTACAGTTCAAGATGAGCAGTGACACTAGTTGGAGTACACCACTAGTATCTGTACTGCCACCAAAGACATATTATAACTTGATAGGGCTTTCTTCTAAGACTAGTTATGATGTTCGAGTCAGGGCTGTTTCTGAAGCTGGAAAAGGGGAATGGAGTGGAGTAGGACAGGCAACAACACATGGAGGTACACATAATACTAGTGTGTTATTCCACTTTGAACTACTGCAAACTCCCTTCCCTTAACTTTCAAGCTCCTGGTCCAGTACGATCCCTCTCAGCTACCCCGCTATTAGTGAATGGAATCCCATCATTAAATGTCAGTTGGAGTCCTCCTGTGAACAAGGCTCATGGTGGTTTAACCTACAGACTGAGAGTGGTTCCTCCTCATGTCAACATATCAAGACCAGTGACAGCTACAGTGTACAATGTGACAGGTCTGAGGGCTAACACTAGGTATACAGTGTATGTCAGTGCTGGGTCTGCAGCACTGTATGGACCTGAAGTATCGACTGTTGCTACAAGAGTACGAAGTGAGTGTTGTACTAATGATTATGATATGGGATTGTATTACCCTGAGGAATTTTTGGTTATGTTTGATGTATAATGTAAAAAACCTGCATCTTTACAAGTACTCCGAGTTATATTAGTGTTTCCATGTCCATGTTTGATATACAGTCCAATTTACTTAGTAGGTATGTACCTTGAAGGACACATCCAACCTGTAGTTCCAATCAGAGGTACTTACTGAATGCGCTAGAGACTGAGTGAAGTTTACTAACCATAAGTATAATATTATGTACTAGACTAACTAATGTACTTACTAAACAATGATTTATTATAATATGCTTTATATCTCTTACGTATGTATGACAATATATGTACTAGTACTTACTGAACAATATTTATTGTATCTTTTATATCTCTTCCAAAGGACCACCTAGTTTCACAGTGACACAGTTTACTGGTCAACAATTGTCCACTTCATCTGTTACCTTAAGGATATCTCCCTCAGTTAGTAGTCGGTATGTGGTGTTCTACAAAGAAGATGGACAGCAGTTCACCAGACACCCAACCACATTCACCTCTGCTAACAATGTGGTCATTACTGGTCTCCAGTCCAACACGGGATACACAATGAGGGTGCAAGCCAGTAATGACTACAGGTCAACCAACAGCTCTGATGTTAACGTGTACACCTTACCAGAAGGTATGGATGCTTCTGATGAAGAGTACAATTGTTCACCAGAGAACATTTTCAATTTTCCCAACAATATGTGTGTATCTATAAGTAAATGCAATTGGGTGAAGGTTTGCTTATTTTTGCATGGGTTTACAACAGCACCACCATCACACCTTGGTCTTGTACAATATCAGACCCTTGATAACTGACAATGATTTCATAGCTAACTTAGATTAGATCGCTAAATATTACTTCATACACCTTGCTCTTCCATGCAGATCCCACAGATTTGATCCTATCTCCGTTGTCCTCAACATCTGTCTTGTGTAGTTGGACACCTCCTGTGAACCACAGGAAGACACCACTCATGTATGCTGTGTCTCATGGACAACCTGGAGCAGACTCTACTGCAGAGACCAGTTGGACATTAACTGGACTTCAGCCATACGAAGAGTACACCATATCAGTGAAGGCTCAGAATAGAATAGGATCCAGTGTACCTGTGACTGGTACAGTTAGGACATACAGTGACAGTGAGTTGTGTTCTTCAAAATGACAAATATTATTTGTATTTTCAAAACAATAAATTGAATTCAGGTATTCAGGGTGTTTTCGTTCACACTGATCTCTCAGTCTGTTTGGTATGTTTGAACTATCACACTTAATTTAGAAATACTTCTGTACTTATCACAGTTCCATCAGGACAACCACAAAAGATAACCAGTAGTGCAAAAGGGACATCTTGGATTGAGATAACATGGACTATCCCTTCAGCTGGTGGTAGGAATGGGATTATCATCAACTATGTCATTGACCTGTCATCAAGAGCTAATAGGGTCACTGTTGATGTACAGACCCCCACCTTCAGCACTCCAGAGAACCTCTACTACAACATCACAAGGCTGAGTGCAGGTAGTGAGTACACAGTGAGGGTGGCTGCCTCTACTGTGAATGGGACGGGACCTTTTAATGGAGAAGTGAGGATCAGTACATTGGATGATGGTGAGTGCATTAGAAATTGATAATACTCTATGTCTATTATATTATTGTATGACATTGTTTGCACTGTGGTGTTATGATTTGTTCATTCATTAGTTCCTGGACCAGTCAGAAATTTGATTTTTGAGGTTATCCCACAATCTGAAGGAAGTGTGAGGATCAGCTGGGTAGCACCTGCTGTTACTAATGGAGATATTGAGAGCTATGAGGTGACCTATGGTGTACTTGATGGAGGCATATCAGATCAGAGTGAATATGTCACAGTTAGGAAACCCCCAACGATATTGAGAAATTTGGGTAAGTCATTATCATCCAATCATATTTTAATTCATAGTATCGATTAGAAACTATTGTGCTATCTCTTTAGTACCAGAAACTCCATACAATGTAACTGTGAGAGCAAAGACAATTGCAGGATATGGAGCTGCTACTTCTATGGTAGTATTTTCCAAAGAAGGAAGTATGTACAATCTTAACATCACTAATTTCTTTGAATTCAGTCTTTTTGCATTTACTTCATTTAGAGCCACAAAAGGTGGTAGACGGGGTTACTGTTGAGTGGACATCTGACAATTCAATTCTTGTCACTTGGATGGGGTTGTCTTATGCTGAGGCTAAGGGATTTCCCCTGTACACTGTCACATATACCCCCCGGGATGGAGGTTCTACAGGCAGCATCAACACAACATCCAACTCTGTTACCTTAACAGGGCTGGATCCAGGAGTTACCTATGTCATATCTGTTCTGGTCACAACAGGAAAAGGCATGTACAAAGGAGACACAACTTCTGGTATGTATTGAGTTGATTTGACATTCATAGACTTAGTGATTGCTTATTGTTGCAAGACTATCATATCATATCATAATAAGGGAGGCACAGAATTTGGTGACCATGTTCGGGAATTATTGGGTGATTTATCATAATGTGGAAGATTTGGTGGCCTAGCTGAATGAGTAAATTTGAATATCTCTAATAGACTATATCGATCATTGCACCTGCAAAAAATTAGTGGCTAAAAGGTTCAGAAGTATGCTACGTATATTCATCCAGAGACTGGACAATCCTAGCAGCCAAAGCGGTCTTGTTAGGCCCTGTAGAATCACTGGAATGGGAGTATCATTTATTAGGTACAGGTTTGTACTGGTAGTAGGCTTAGTGTATTGTCAGGTTCCAAGAACTAACTGTAAGCATATAAGACTTAGTTGTACAGTTTCATTTACAACCTAGACATTTGGTCTAACATTGGTACCTCCTTAGAGGTTGTGTGTACATGGTAGTGTCCAGGTTCTTGTAAATTAAATAGGTATTGCTAATAGCCGTTGTGCTCAATTTAACAGCTCAGCTTTACTGTTCTACTGAAATCCCAAAACTATGGCTTACACTGTAAAAAAGAGAAAAATAAAAGAAATTAGGTGAAATTTGAGCTAAAATCAATCCCATTGTGTCTGTATTGTAGTGTATCACTAGTCCTAGTGTTTTCTTGTTGCAATTAATATACTATAATATATACATATGTACTTACATGCTATTAAATCAGCTTTGGAAACCACATCATATAAATAGCAGTTTTATAAGCCTTGTTGACATGTGTCATGTATCATGCTCTGTACATGTGAATACCAAATTCTGTTTTATGCAAGACTTACATGTGGTTAGTACACGTTTCACCTTTCTTCCTTACAGTGCTGTCCAGAGGTCAGGTGTCCCCATCTCAGAATGACAACACTGCTGCTTTTGTGGGTGTGCTCATTGGTGGGATGGTACTTGGTGCAGTGACTGTGCTGCTAGTGGAGGGAATAGTGTGTGGAGTCTGTAAACTGAGACAACATCCAAAACGACCCACTTCAAACGAACCACCAAGCAAGTAAGCACATGCTTTGTGTTCCAATAGTGATCCAAATATAGTAATGAGTATATTTGTATAGGATCCCTACAATCCCTACAACTGTGGGATGTGTGAATACATACAACATTGTTATTGTTTGTTTACAGGGTTGAAGCCTTTTATGAGGCAGTGGATGAGGGTCCATGTCACGATGTAACTATGGCAACAAGCCAAGCATACGAAGAAGTGAAAATTATTTGAATAGACTCTGTGTGTGTGTGTTTTGTGTGCGTGTGTGGTTGTCCTGAGCATGGCGGTGCTTACTATGATGGTCTAGCAGACCAGACTAACGTACTACCGGAATGATTCACCAAATTTAATCAGGATATGTAATATTGTTTATTATTGTTTAGTCTTCATAACTTCTTAACATGAAAATGGTTACCATAATTAGTTGTTTGTGATAAAAATTATTGTTGTGTAATGTTTCTTCTTGAATCACAGAGCTTTGTTGTCCTCACATATCAATACCAGGTTTGGGGATATTGTTATGTGTTGAGACTTTGTGTCTTACATAAACAATAATGAAATCAATATAGACTAAGTGTTTATTGATAACACATGGTAGCTTCACTTGCCTGTAACTCTACAACCAAATCTGCAGACTGTAACTAGACTCAAAAGTGACTGTTAACAGGTATATATGTGGCAATTACCTTTTCCTGTATGTAATTACTTCACACTAGTGATCCAAGAGGGAAATTTATACATATTATAATAGCTTGGGAACTTGTATATTAACAGATAATAATATTATATTCTTTGTGTGGTTATA
Organism: Chondrilla cf. caribensis; assembly: GCA_964020155.1. NCBI lineage: Eukaryota > Metazoa > Porifera > Demospongiae > Chondrillida > Chondrillidae > Chondrilla > Chondrilla cf. caribensis. The sequence continues at coordinate 4,689,623 of OZ026551.1, read as the reverse complement.
ATAGGCAGACTGTATCATGGCATTAATACATACACCTGGACACCTACTTTGTTGAAACAAGTGTAGCAGACTCCTGGCTGGAGGCTTTGTCAGATCAATTATAATATAATAGGCTTATGTAACCATAACCGTATGACATGGTGCTACATGAGGAAATGAAGCAAACTTCGTATGTCACTTTCATGGGTGGCCTGCGTTCTACACCATCCTATCAGGTGCCCAGGGCGGAGAGGGGTAAGTATAACTAGCTAGACTATAATGCGATGCTCAATGTTATGCATAATATGACTATACGCATGGTTGCATTTGAGTTTATATGTATACGTATATTTGGGAGAATGTGAGATTACGCTTACGTATACTACATTTTATGGAATATAAAAGCACTTGTACTCGGTATACATATCCCAACCTCCCACCGTTCGACGTCAGAGGGTTGATATTGTAGAGACTACCTATACAACAAGTTTTTTTTGGGAACGAAAGCAGCGTATTACACCGAGAGCCGAGTAATAGGGACATCATATCGGGCGGTGCGGTCCAAATTTGGATGGTATATTAGTACGTGTGCGACAGTTAATCTTGAAGCCAACAGGGATCAAATGAAGCGGGAGAGTTTCCTCTTATTGAGTGTACTTTTCGTCCCTGTCTTAAGCCGTAAGTTAACTTATAGTCAGTGCATGTAACGTCCAATACGGAAATTATTATCAGCAATTAATGGGAAGGAACTGTACATTTCTTTCAAACCTAAGCCTGGATCTGAAGTGTAACTCTGCTAGTTCTATCTAATGATACATTTTGCTTTCATTTCCCTTACTCTTGCGGCGAGTTATGGGTTAAAACTGGCATTTTGACTGGTTATTTGCGGTATTTGTTGCAGCAGAGATCGACCACGAAAGAGACTCCATTCGAAGCTTTTCCTAAAAGTGATACAAATAACTCGAAAGGAAATTCCCTGTTGAAGTTACAGATCACTTTTCGAACCTCAATCAATCATCGGGTATACGTAGGGTTTACGATATGTACTACCGATCACCAATCATTACTCGATCGATGCTTAATCGGGCATAATCCCCAGTACCGGGGATCGTCCGTTAGAATAATAGAGTAAAAACGGAATTTCGGCCGCATGTAAATTCGCCCACCTTGATCTCCGTCAATACGGACTGCATGAGTTCTAAACTAACGTCAGATGTAGATTTGGTAGTGTACTTAGGGCGAAAATTACAATCATGATCGGTCGAATCATAGACCCTGAATACCTACGGTGAAAAAAGCAATTTTACGGCGTGGACGAAATAATGGGAATTCGCTCAACAAAATGAAAGCTCGCCCATCGCCTCTTTCTAAATCGAACAGAAACTCCAAGAGACTATCTCGCACATTTCCTCTGCCAACTACTACAATTTCATGGTGAATGGCTTTGATGCGTGTAGAGCACGAACGATTTTCTCGAAGTAATCGAAATTGAGCCACGTGACATACACGTGTTACATCCACCGTACAATCTAGTGATGGTGTCTCGATGGTGGTAGCGCAGAGGCTCTGGATATATATTAGGAATAAGGTGAGGAAATGCATTTCTCGTGTACGTTTATGCAAGTATAATTTGTTTTAACTGAATTGAAACTTAGAATGGAGACAGTACTCAAAATATATGTGGATAAAAACGCAACACATGCACAATAAAGTATAAATTTGTTCAAACTGCAGATGTGAATCAGGCATTAGGCATTTTTCTTGTGTTTTTTGCTGGATACTTTGGTAGAAATTCCTCAGGCTTGTTGGTTTCCTGGGGTATTCCTTTTCCTCTACATCCTTCACAAAGCCATTCCATATTTCGCAGTCCTCTCACTCCTCTGAGATTTACACAAGATTTGTGAAACCATTGCTCACATTTATCACATAGGATCATGTTGTCATACCGCTCTGGCATGCCACAATAGCAATAGAGATCTACCTAAATTGTGATGCTTCTGGGTGGCTTTGCTGACTGTTTTGTTGTGGCACTTTACTCAGTAGACGATCTTTCATCAAACCTTGGTTGAAGTTAGCTTTTGCTGGGTCCCTACCATGACACACTTCTGTAACAGTTGCATATACAACTGCAAACAATCCACAGTCCTGAAGTGCCGAACAGTTGCTGTTGTACTTTTCTAATTATTAGCGTCTTTGATCCAGCACATCCATGGTGATAAATTTGAGCTATTTGCAACTCCACCATTCTCTCCAGAGTTGTCGTGCTCCACAAACTGTCAATTATTAACACCTCAGTGTCATTTCCTGTCGCTGTACACACCCAGTGACTTAAGATGCCTATAGTATTGACACTAAATATAACTAGTTCATACTGAATCTGAAGGGACTCGCCTAAGCTCGCCCTGTTAGCAGGAGTCAGCATTGACGTGCAGTAGCTAGCAAATCCTAATAAACTTTACATGTTTGTTGTGGTTTCTATGACGTCACAATATCATATAATGTATTGTGTTTTGTTGATTTTATCAGGCGCTTTTACCTGCACTTGTTATTATAGGAGCTGAGACTTTCACAGAGTTGGAAATAGAAAGGAGAATGCAAGTCTATCAGTACCTGGGTGGAGTAGCTAGTCTTTAGTAACACACCTCATTGTCGTTTGTTTAATGTTCTCCTGTCTTGTTCTGCTAATGGCAATTTGAATTACCCCACCAAATATAATGCATGTGATCATGTGTGTGTGGGTGAATTTCGATTACCTTGACGTAGTCGTTCGTGCTCTACACGCATCAAAGCGATTCACCATGAAATTGTAATATTTGACAGAGGAAATGTGCGAGATAGTTTCTTGAAGTTTCTGTTCGATTTCGAAAGAAACTGGCGGAGAAATGAGGGGAAGGGCGAATTTCTATTATTTCGTCCACGGCGTAGAATGGCTTTTTTCACGACGGGTATTCAACCGATCACACTTGTAATTTCCACCCTAAGTACACCCACCAATATCTACATCTGACGTTAGTTTAGAATTCATGCGGTTCGTATTGACAGAGATCCACGTGCATGGACAACAATCTGTTTTTTACTCTATACATAACAATAATAATACTGTACATGGATCCTAAGTCTATTTGGTGCTTTAAACTTCGTATCATATAAGTGCGAGTCCAGATTGTATATTTACACACTCAGAGAGCATATCGGTAGAGTACAAGTGAATTCAAACGTGTGTACCTTCAGTCGGTGATATTCACTTTTAGCTAACAGATCTAGAGATCAAATGAGGCGGGAAGTTTAGAGTGGTTTATTGTATTTTTAGCTTCTGTTGCAAGCCGTAAGTTCACTCGAGTCTGTTATTACGTGCATAACATTTGATAGTTGATCTACATAATATTCAGTCTAACTCGCTATAGACCGAAATTCAACTCAAACTATGATTCAGATTGTTGATCTGTATTTTAGCCATCTTGTCCGACTTACGCTCTTCCTCTGCATTGATTGCGTCCATTGATTTTGAAGCTTAGCCTAGCTGTTCACATTGTAGAATAGGATCAATCAATTGATCACTTATTCAACGCTGCTACAACACACCACAACACTCTATAGCTAGATACTAGAATCTGATCATGTATTAAATTTTGCAATTATAAATAATATTACGTATTCTGTAGAAGGATCACTCCCTAATCCTGCCAAGGTACAAGGTGTTATCGTCACTAGAACTGTACAAGGTTCATCTCCAGCTTTGAGAGTGTCATGGAGTGCAGTCAGTGGAAGTGGTATCACCTACACTGTATGTTACAGTACAAATAGTGGAACACAGTCTAGTCCACCACCTGGTGCTAACTGTGGTGCTAAGAAAATCGCTGGTATATCTACCACACTGGGTTCAGTTAGTGGAGACACTACCTACTACATCTGGGTGAGAGCTGAGTCATCTAGTAGACAAGGACCGTACAGTGACCGAGTGCAACAAAATGCTTGTAATGGTATAAGTAGCCCAGGTATGTTATTATTATGTGTCATTGACCACAGCATACATAAATTAGTGCATATACATCAACTTCTTTTCATTGTCATATCCAACTACTAATTTGAAAAAACTTGTAATTGTGCTGAGTATTAATTTAGAGAGTTAAAGTTGTCTTTTTTGTTTAATAACGAGGTACAACTGTCCATAAACGTCACATTTGTAGGAACAGTGATTCAAATCTTGCGTTTGATAACCATGTGATACATTGTGTGAATCATTACATGGCTTGTATTATTTTATTCAGTCCCTTCCAGACCTAGCATAAGCACACTTGTCCCTACAATACACTCCCAGTTGGGATTTGGACTGTTTATATCCTGGAAGACTCCTCAAAGTGATTGCATCATCACTTCTTATAAAATACGGTACAAGATCAGTAGTGACACTAGTTGGAGTACACTAACACTGCCACCAAAGACATCTTATGACTTGAGAAGGCTTTCTCCTAAGACTAAATATGATGTTCAAGTCAGGGCTGTTTCTGAACATGGAGAAGGGGAATGGAGTGGAGTAGGACAGAATACAACACATGGAGGTACATATATACTAGTGTGTTCTCCACATTGAACTACTACAAACTCCCTTCCCTTAATTTTCAAGCTCCTGGTCCAGTACGATTCCTCTCAGCTACCCCGCTATTAGTGAATGAAATGCCAGCATTAAATGTCAGATGGAGTCCTCCTGTGGACAAGGGTCAAGGTGGTTTAACATACAGATTGAGAGTGGTTCCTCCTCATGTTAACATATCACAATCAGTGACAGATACACAGTACAATGTGACAGGTCTGAGGGCTAACACTAGGTATACAGTGTATGTCAGTGCTGGGTCTGCAGCACTGTATGGACCCGAAGTATTGACTGTTGCTACAACAGTAGTAAGTGAGTGTTGTGCTAATGATTATTGATTATGATACAACATTGTATTACCCTGAAGAATTTTTGATTATGTCTGATGTATAATGTCAAAACCTACGTTTTACAAGTAATCCAAGTTTTTTGGTGTTACTATTTCCATGCTTGATATACAGTCCCACTTGCTTAGTAGGTACCTTGAAGCGCACAACAAACCAATAGGTCTTATCTATCTCTCTATATATAATTATATCAGACATACATACTATCAATACTTGTTAACATAGTGTACATGAGCTAGGGACTGAATGAAGTGTATGTCCTGATCTCGTATGTCCTAGTAATTATTATATGAATGTACTTACTAAACAATATTCATTATAATATGCTTTGTATCTCCTCCAATTTAAAGGACCACGTAGTTTCACAGTGACACAGCTTACTGGTCAACGATTGTCCACTTCATCTGTTACCTTAAGGATATCTCCCTCAATTGGTAGTCGGTATGTGGTGTTCTACAAAGAAGATGGACAGCAGTTCACCAGACACCCAACCACATTCAGCTCTGCTAACAATGTGGTCATTACTGGTCTCCAGTCCAACACTGGATACACAATGAGGGTGCAAGCCAGTAATGACTACGGGTCAACCAACAGCTCTGATGTTGACGTCTACACTTTAACAGAAAGTATGATCTATGATTTATATATCCTACTCCTTAATGTCTGCATGGATGCATGTACCTCAAAGGCACTACCCTGACACCTTGGTCTTGTGCAAACCCAAACTCTTGAAAAGAGATGATGATATGCATAACTAACTTAATCCATTATTTAATATCAATTTATAGATGTTGCTCTTCCACGTAGGTCCCACAGAGTTGATCCTATCTCCGTTGTCCTCAACATCTGTCTTGTGTAGTTGGACACCTCCTGTGAACCACATGAAGACACCACTCATGTATGCTGTGTCTCATGGACAACCTGGAGCAGTCTCTACTGCAGAGACCAGTTTTACACTAACTAGACTTCAGCCATACAAAGAGTACACCATATCAGTGAAGGCTCAGAATAGAAGAGGATCCAGTGTACCTGTGACTGGTACAGTTAGGACATACAGTGACAGTGAGTTGCTTCCTTTAGAATGGCAAATGTTTTGCTAACAAGAGTAGTTGTTTAGGATATAATCCGTAAGTTTAGAGGATCTGGTTCACGCTAATCCACTACTCTGTTTGATATGATTAACAATATTGCACCTAGTCTACAAATACTCATCTCTGTGTCACAGCTCCATCAGGACAACCACGAAGGATAACCAGTAGTACAAAAGGGACATCTTGGATTGTTCTATCATGGACCATCCCTTCAGCTGGTGGTAGGAATGGGATTATCATCTACTACATCATTGACCTGTCATCAAGAGCTAACAGGATCACTGATGTTGTACAGACCCCCACCTTCAGCACTCCAGAGAACCTCTACTACAACATCACAGGGCTGAGTGCAGGTAGTGAGTACACAGTGAGGGTGGCTGCCTCTACTGTGAATGGGACGGGACCTTTTACTGAAAAAGTGGGGATCAGTACATTGGATGATGGTGAGTATTTACATTCATTGTCATGTACAAGATCAGCATATGAATCACAATAACTATCCTTGTGTCATCTTATCATAATTTTGTATCAGTTCCTGGACCAGTCAGAAATTTGACTTTTGAGGTTATCCCACAATCTGAAGGAAGTGTGAGGATCAGCTGGGTAGCACCTGCTGTTACTAATGGAGATATTGAGAGCTATGAGGTGACCTATGGTGTACTTGATGGTACAGATGTGAAGCTCACAGTATCCAACCCATCAGTAGTGTTGACTAATTTGAGTGAGTCAATACAAGTGTGAATTGAAAACAGTCTAACACAACTGGTGAAGTGTCTCTGCTATTCTCACAGCTGGTCAGACTCCATATAGAGTAGGTGTTAGAGCTGGTACAAGTCAGGGGTTTGGAGGTGCTACATCCATTGTTGTGTTTTCTAGTGAAGGAGGTGAATTCACTACTTGTTCAATCTGTATGTGTAACCATCCTTCATTGTACTTGACAAACTGGTTATGCTCTATCACATCAGACCCAATCAAAGCTGTCAATAGTGTCACTGTTGAATGGACAACTACCAGTTCTGTGCTTGTCACCTGGACACCACTCTCCTATGTTGAAGCTAGGGGTTTCCCCCTTTACCTCATCACATACAAATCAGATGACGATAGTACTTCCGGAAGTGTCAACACTACTTCTTCAAGTGTAGTCATTACAGGATTGGACCCTCAGTACGTGTACATCTTCACAGTTCAAGTTTCAACTGGAAATGGGAATAATAAGGGGGACACTACATATGGTGAGCATGTTCTCCAGAATATTGTCAGTTATCAGCCTAGTGTACAGTGTTGTAGGTTTCACCAGTCCTGGCAATGGGTGGAATATATGAAGTAAGTTACTTATCAGGTACACATGTATATTTTTGAGTATTTTTGGACTACGTCAATTGCTGGTTTCACTCCACGGAACTAGTACTTGACTTTTTGACCCACAAAGGTGAGATGTTACACTTGAAATGCCCAATGAAAACAGCTCTAATCACTGTGTCAACTGAAAACAGAAAGGTTTTTTAAATGTACAGAGAGATTTATTATAGGGATCCTGATTGTACATATTGCATGATTTGTCAGAATATTTTGTCATTTCAAGTCATGTATGTTCAATACACACATCACATTGTGTGCACAACTCCACAAATAAATCATAGTAGATCGACAGATTGATTACAATAACAGGTTTATTACGCTTCCTGATTGACGTGTATAGTGTGTCATATAATAGAGACATGAAATTATATATAATATTGTATGTCGATCACAATACCAAAATTAATTCTGCTGCTATATACGAATGACATATTGTGATCATAACAATTATACGTCAAATCTTGTCCTCACAGTATTGACAAAGCATTCGGTGTGTCAACCTCAGGATGATAATACAGGTCTTGTTGTGGGTGTGCTCATTGGTGGGATGGTACTTGGTGCAGTGACTGTGCTGCTAGTGGTGGGAATAGTGTGTGGAGTCTGTAAACTGAGGCAACATCCAAAACAACCCATTTCAGAAGAACCTGATAACAAGTGAGCACAGTGTGTTTTGAGGGAGATGTAGCAAATGAATGGTGCACCTTTAGTTACTGTATGAGGACAGCACAGCAGTGTACATGTATTGTAGAGGATGGTACCTTGTGGGGTCATGTTGTGAGGGTGACTAGACTCGGACCTTGTATGGTCCATTCCATTGACCAGTGGGAACATTTCATCAGTTGAAGCAAATGCTGTGATCTCTGCTGTCAATTGTGAATACATACAACCTGTTGTTGTGTGTTTACAGAGTGGAAGCCATTTATGAGAAAGTAGACGAGGCCACTTGTCCTGATGTCACCATGACAACAAGCCCAGCATATGAAGGAGTGAAAATCAAATGAACAACAATAAATATTACTGTAGCTCTGTGATAACGTATAGAAGCAAACGTGTGCAGGGGAGTGTGTGTCATGTGTGTACTAGAAGACATAATTGATTCGCATAGATATATAAATTTAAAAATAATCGTCTCAATTTGCGAACATGCATGACATAATATTATGTACGTGATATGCAGTTTTGTTCATTATTGAATTTACTTTCAATCCCATGTGTGCGTGCATGCGTGTGTGTATCATTGAATTGCAGGTATATATGTTACGTAAATATACATTTTGTGCTGATGTGCTAAGATGGAGAACAGATATTTGAGACAACAGGCCAGGGACACATGTAAACTGGTAACCTATGCAATGTGGATGAAGATTGTAAAAAGAGTGTTGGAAACATGTTAGAAGTGGCTATGGATCAATCGCGAAAGCTGGATCCAGGAACAACACCATAGCTATGATGACTAGAAAATTAATTACATTGGCTTCTTTGGTACACGATGAAAGGGTACGTCATGAATCAGCCTCGATCCGACCAAGGTTACTGTGCGAGCCTCCAATCCCGGTTATGAGTCTGTGGGCTAACTACCGCCGATCCACGAATATGCACATAATACTAATACTGTACATTGATCCTAAATCTATTTGGCACTATAATATGAACATTGTACCATATAAGTGCGAATCAAGATCGTATATATTCACGCACTCGGAGAACATATCGGTAGTCTAAGAGTACAAGTGAATTCGAACCTGTGTACTTTCATTCAGTGATATTCACTCTTAGCTGACAGATCAAATGAGGCGGGAAAGTTTTCTGTGGTTTATTGTATTTTTAGCTTCTGTTGCGAGCCGTAAGTTCACTCGAGTCTGTATATTACGTGCATAACATTTGATAGTTGATCTACATAATATTCAGTCTAACTCGCTATAGACCGAAATTCAACTCAAACTATGATTCAGATTGTTGATCTGTATTTTAGCCATCTTGTCCGACTTACGCTCTTCCTCAGCGTTGCCAGCGTTCATTGATTTCGAAGCCAGCTGTTCACATTGTCGAATAGGATCGATCGATATCGATCACTTATTCAACGCTGTTGCAACACACCATAACACTATAGCTAGATACTAGAATCTGATAATGTATTAAATTTTGCAATTATAAATAATATTACGTATTCTGTAGAAGGATCACTCCCTAATCCTGCCAAGGTACAAGGTGTTATCGTCACTAGAACTGTACAAGGTTCATCTCCAGCTTTGAGAGTGTCATGGAGTGCAGTCAGTGGAAGTGGTATCACCTACACTGTATGTTACAGTACAAATAAAGGAACAAAGTCTAGTCCACCATCTGGTGCTAACTGTGGTGCTAAGAAAATCGCTGGTATATCTGCCACACTGGGCTCAGTTAGACGAAGCACTACCTACTACATCTGGGTGAGAGCTGTGTCATCAGGTGGACGAGGACCATACAGTGACCGAGTGCAACAAAACGCTTGTAATGGTAAAAGTAGCCCAGGTATGTTATTATTATGTGTCATTGACCACAGCATACATAAATTAGTGCATATACATCAACTTCTTTTCATTGTCATATCCAACTACTAATTTGAAAAAAACTTGTAATAGTGCTGAGTATTAATTTAGAGAGTTAAAGTTGTCTTTTTTGTTTAATAACGAGGTACAACTATCCATAAATGTCACATTTGTAGGAACAGTGATTCAAATCTTGCATTGGATAACCATGTGATACATTGTGTGAATCATTACATGGCTTGTACTATTTTATTCAGTCCCTTCCAGACCTAGCATAAGCACACTTGTCCCTACAACACACTCCCAGCTGGGATTTGGACTGTTTATATCCTTGAAGACTCCTCAAAGTGATTGCATCATCACTTCTTATAAAATACGGTACAAGATCAGTAGTGACACTAGTTGGAGTACACTAACACTGCCACCAAAGACATCTTATGACTTGAGAAGGCTTTCTCCTAAGACTAAATATGATGTTCAAGTCAGGGCTGTTTCTCAACCTGGAGAAGGGGAATGGAGTGGAGTAGGACAGAATACAACACATGGAGGTACATATATACTAGTGCGTTTTCCACATTGAACTATTCCAAACTCCCTTTCCTTAATTTTCAAGCTCCTGGTCCAGTACGATCCCTCTCAGCTACCCCGCTATTAGTGAATAAAAAGCCAGCATTAAATGTCAGTTGGAGTCCTCCTGTGGACAAGGGTCAAGGTGGTTTAACATACAGACTGAGAGTGGTTCCTCCTCATGTTAACATATCACAATCAGTGACAGATACACAGTACACTGTGACAGGTCTGAGGGCTAACATCAATTATACAGTGTATGTCAGTGCTGGGTCTGCAGCACTGTATGGACCTGATGTATTGACTGTTGCTACAACAGTAGTAAGTGAGTGTTGTGCTAATGATTATTGATTATGATACAACATTGTATTACCCTGAGGAATTTTTGATTATGTTTGATGTATAATGTCAAAACTTACATTTTACAAGTAATTCAAGTTATTTTGCTGCTACTATGTCCATGTTTGATAATAGTCCAACTTGCTTAGTAGGTACCTTGAAGTGCACAACAAACCAATAGGACTTATCTATATATCAGACATACTTACTGTTAATACTGGCTGACATGAGCTAGGGACAGATTGAAGTGTATGTATTGATCGCATATGTATTTTATGAATGTACTTACTAAATGATGTTTATTGTATGCTTTGTATCTCCTCCAAAGGACCACCTAGTTTCACAGTGACACAGCTTACTGGTCAACAATTGTCCACTTCATCTGTTACCTTAAGCCGGATATCTCCCTCAGTTGGTAGTCAGTATGTGGTGTTCTACAGAGAAGATGGACAGCAGTTCACCAAACACCCAACCACATTCAGCTCTGCTAACAATGTGGTCATTACTGGTCTCCAGTCCAACACTGGATACACAATGAGGGTGCAAGCCAGTAATGACTATGGGTCAACCAACAGCTCTGATGTTGACGTGTACACCTTACCAGAAGGTATGGATGTGTATATCTAGTACGGATTTCAGACTGCGATGTTTCCAACTGTTGTTGGGAAAATCCATTTCAATTTGAAATTGTTCAGAAATGCAGTCTAGTGAAGAGTACAATTCTTCACCAGACTGCATTTTTAATGCCCCCAAACCCAAATGGATTTTCCCAACTATGTGTGTATATCTATATGTACATGGGTAAAGGTTTTGTTTATGTTTATATGGGTGTACAACAGCACGGCCATTACACCTTGGTCTTGTACAATACCAGACCCTTGAAGACAGATTATAATTTGCATAAATAACTTATTGCATCATTCAATATGAATTTATACACTTTGCCCTTCCATGCAGGTCCCACAGACTTGATCCTATCTCCGTTGTCCTCAACATCTGTCTTGTGTAGTTGGACACCTCCTGTGAACCACAGGAAGACACCACTCATGTATGCTGTGTCTCATAGACAACCTGGAGCAGTCTCTACTGCAGAGACCAGTTGGACACTAACTGGACTTCAACCATACAAAGAGTACACCATATCAGTGAAGGCTCAGAATAGAAGAGGATCCAGTGTACCTGTGACTGGTAAAGTTAGGACATACAGCGACAGTGAGTTGTTTTCTTCAAATGCCAAATATTTGTATTTTTACACCTAAGTACCAATTAATAAATTGAATTCAGATATTCAGTGTTTTCATTCACACTGATCTCCCAGCCTGTTTAAAATTTTTGAAATATCACGCTTCGTTTAAAAAAACTTCTGTACATATCACAGCTCCATCAGGACAACCACAAAGGATAACCAGTAGTGTAAAAGGGACATCTTGGATTAACCTGACTTGGACCATCCCTTCAGCTGGTGGTAGAAATGGGATTATCATCAACTATGTCATTGATCTGTCATCACGATCTAACAGGATCACTGTTACTGTACCGACCCCCACCTTCAGCAGTCCAGAGAACCTCTACTACAACATCACAGGGCTGAGTGCAGGTAGTAAGTACACAGTGAGGGTGGCTGCCTCTACTGTGAATGGGACGGGACCTTTCACTAGAGAAATGAGGATCAGGACATTGGATGATGGTGAGTGCATTGTAAATCAGTAAAACTCTATGTGTATTATATTGTTGTGTGACATTGTTTGTATTGTGGCTTTATGTTGTGTTCTTTTGTTAGTTCCTGGTCCAGTCAGAAATTTGTCTTCTGAAATTCTCGCACCATCTCAACGTGTGAGGATCAGCTGGGTAGCACCTGCTGTTACTAATGGAGATATTGTGAGCTATGAGGTGACCTATGGTGTACTTGGTGAAGGCATGTCAGATCAGAGTAAGAATGTTGATGATGTTATCATTCAATCATTATGCAATACTTTATTAATTACAAAGTATTGTGCTTTTTTTAGATCCTGAAACTCCATACATTGAACTAGCAAATTTGGGTGAGTCATTATCTTTCAATCATTTTTTTAAATCATATTATTGATTAAAAAGTATTGCTATTTTAGATCCCGAAACTCCATACAATGTAACTGTGAGAGCAATGACGAATGCTGGATATGGAGCTGCTACTTCTATAGTAGCATTTTCCAAAGAAGGAAGTATGTACAATCTTAGCATCACTAAACTCTTTGAATTCAGTCTTTTTGTATTTACTTCATTTAGAGCCACAAAAGATGGTAGACAGGGTTGCTGTCGAGTGGACATCTGATAATTCTATTCTTGTCACTTGGATGGAGTTGTCTTATGCTGATGCTAAGGGATTTCCCCTATACATTGTCACATATACCCCCCGGGATGGAGGTTCTACAGGCAGCATCAACACAACCTCCAACTCTGTTACCTTAACAGGACTGGATTCAGGAGTTACCTATGTCATATCTGTTCTGGTCACAACAGGAAAAGGCATGTACAAAGGAGACACAACTTCTGGTATGTATTGAGTTGATTTGACATTCATAGACTTAGTGATTGCTTATTGCTTCAACGCGTATTGTCATGGTTTTATAGTTACATTACAAGCAAGATTGGAGGATTCAAATTCAACAGGAGCCATAGTTGGTGCTCTACTTGCCATTATATTAGTCGGGATGGTAGTAGTTGTAACCGTGGTCATCTGTCTATGGTAAGTTGTTGACGTGTGTATAATAGTATATAGTTTACATGCATGACCTTGTATGATATTATTATTGAACCATTTGAGCACATTACATATAAAAATATAACTTTTATGAATGTATGTATACCATACAGTGTATACAGTATACATAATATACAACTATGTATGTTTACATTAAAATTATATTTTTATTTTCTATTATGTTAATTCTTTTTGCCATTCAAATCTACTCCATTCAGTGTTAAGAAGAAAAAACCTCCAGTGTGTCTCTCAGATAGGATGACTAAAGTACAAGGAGTGGGCCATTCCCTGAAGAGGAAACAGAAGGATGAGGATTATGAGATGCAGCCACAACCAGAAGTAGCCTACTACCAATCATGTGAGCTGAGGATGTCATCATTGCACAAGAGTAACTTTTTAGAGTGCAAGTAGACGTAAACATTGCATTCAACTCAAGTATACATATAAATACCTATAGAGGTACGTATATAGCCTAAGGGCAGTTGATGGTGATGTGAACTCGATCACCGTGTAATGTAGGTCTGTGAAGCATAAGTGGGAATTGTTCATGTGAGTAGCAACATACATCCCTTTTGCATATGTACATATGCATGTGTGTACCTATTATACCTATGTATGTACATAACTTATATAAATGCACACATATGTACCTACCTATGTAGTAAGTACATGCAGTACATACGTATGTATGCATGTGTGTACCTACCCATGTACATACCTTATGTGTACACATCCAGTTGTATGTACCCTGTGCACTCACCCTCCACTCTCCCTCCACACATAGTGACAGTTGGCTCCTTTGAACCCATACCACAAAGCAGCTTCAGTGTTCATGTCAAGGCCATGCACATGGAGAGAGACAGTGGCTTTGAGAGAGAGTACCAGGTGAGGAATACACCGTTCACATAGTCTACAGCAATGTGCTTCACAACGATGGTGCTATGGCAAATGACAAACTAACGCCTTATCAGTTATGTTGTACTTTGTGCTCAAGTATTTACATAAACACCATAATGTCATGATAAGATGGTATACATAATATACCAAAGTAAATATTGTTATGTTTGTCATGTGTGGTAATCAATAAAAATACCAATACACATCCACACATTAGAGTATCATAACATTTGTCACTCATTTTCATTGTTTTTATGGGAATAACTAACCACTACTTACGCTGTTTGCATATAATATATAGTCCATAGTCAATGA
>OZ026551.1:4652373-4669873 GCA_964020155.1 Chondrilla cf. caribensis | reverse complement strand
AGATATTATATCTGAAAGCAGTGTTCAAAAGCATAGAAAGTACAGTGTAGTTCTGGTTCAGTTGAGTCCCAGTGTCAATAAACATCTGTCAAGACAGTGGATTGTTATGTTAATGTACACATAATCTGTACTGTGTTTGGTGTGTTTAGTTGCTACATATCACTGATGTAATGTTTGCCAACCAAATTGGTGAAAGAGATTATACTGATAAGGTCTCAGGGCACATACGTACTACTCTATACCTTGGGTGTACATACGTACAGGCTGTACAGTGTCATTGCATTAACTATGTATAGCAATTTCTCCATTATACTGCATGCATGCTGTTGTAACGTCAAATATTGTTTTGTAGGAGACATGTTGTATGTTCTGGCCTGACGAAGCCACTAAATCCACTGAATATGACCACATCAATGTGAACCATGTTAGTACGATTCCTAAGACTGGTTATGAGGTGACCAGGCTGGATGCCTTTGAAAAAGGCATGGTAAGTTTGCATTAGTGGAGTACTTTCAATTTGTGTGTTTGTTGAATGTGTGTGTGTGTGTGTGTGTGTGTGTGTGTGTGTGTGTGTGTGTGTGTGTGCGTATGCTTGTGTGCGCGCGCGTGTGTGTGTGTGTGTGTGTGTGTGTGTGTGTGTGTGTGTGTGTGTGTGTGTGCATGTGTGTGTGTGCACGTGTGTGCACGTGTGTTGTGTGTGTGTGTGTGTGTATGTGTGCACAGGCACATACTCACACAACAGTAAGTATATTATGTATTTGTGTATGTGTTTTACCTTGTGCAAATACACAAGTATGGACCTGGTTGTTTGTGTTTGAGCATGTGAATGTATGCCATTGTGTGCACACTACAGAGGTCACCAAGTGTACATAGGTGAATGTACACTTGTATGTGTTCATGTGGGTGCATATAACCAAATGAGGCAATTCAACATGTGTTACCATAGTAACAGCTGAAATACGTAAGCAATTTCAGCGCTGCCCATCTAATGCAATTGTGTAGTCCAAGAATAAACACACATGACACATGAGAATTCATTTACAAACATTAAAGACACTTTTCACTGTATTGTAAGTTACTGCTACATTGCGGTAAACACAATGATATTAACAATGTTACTGTTACATTATAACAATATGTTGCGTCATGTAATGTAGGACACCAATCAGGTGAGTGTGACCTTGTTCCATGTGAACAACTGGTCCAAGAGTGGATCCGTGGATCTGAACTTGGTCTTGAAACTGATGGGAGAAGTGGAGGGGGCTCATACTAATAAGAAGAAACCTATCATGGTGATGTGCGAGTGAGTCATTCATTTAATTTGTTAGGGTTTCAGGGAAACCAAATTGTCCTGATTTTATATTGGCCTGCTATATTTTAAGTGTGTGGGGATTTCTAAATGTGTGGAGGGGCCAGGTAAAACGAGTGTGCGTGTTTGTGTGTGTGTGTGTGTGTGTGTGTGTGTGTGTGTGTGTGTGTGTGTGTGTGTGTGTTGAGCATGCAAATGTGTACATTGGTACTTAGCTTGTACTGATGAAGTAATGCAATAATATAGAATACTTTCAAATGCCAAATTGCTCATCTCGACTTCCCTTACTAACAGTGACGGTATGGGGAGAAGTGGTGTCTTCATTTGTGCCATGTCTGAAGTTGAGAGGGTGAAGTTTGAAGGACAAGTTGATGTCTTTCAGACTATCAAAGGAATGAGAATACAGAGACCTCACATGGTGGATACTCCAGTAAGTGTGTGTGTGTGTGTGTGTGTGTGTGTGTGTGTGTGTGTGTGTGTGTGTGTGTGTGTTTGTGTGTGTGTGTGTGTGTGTGAGCATGCGTGCGTGCGTGCATGGGTGCATGCGTGTATATACAGTATGTGTGAAAATGTGTGTGTTTGTAACATACATGTGTATGGAAGTGGTGTAGGTGCATACCTGTATGCATGTAGATTTTGTGTATGAGGTCAGCTCATGCATTTTTGTGATATATGTACAGTGGTAAACGCTTAATATGCCACCGCTTATTATGCTAAATCGCTTATTATGCCACTATTTTCCTGAACGAATTCATTAGTAAGTAATTACTATACATATAATTCACCAAACGCCATATCTGCCATCCGCCATTGTTACACTGACACCAATTGATTGATTACCATGTGTTAGGTAACACTTTATATGCCACACCTCATTTGTGTCACTTTATCAGTTTGTCACTTATCACTTTATCACTGTCTATTGTGCTACACAGTCACAAGTGCAGGCTACTTTGCTGCAGTATTACCACCATTGACTGTTTGCTAATGTTATAGTAGGAGCTGTGCTTGTCTTTGCTATTATCACCATTATTATGTATATCCTCATTAATTTAAAATTATTGATTCTATTCAATGACGTTAATTGACTGTTTGGTTAATATGCCAAAACGGATAATAGGCCAAAATTTTTCAAATCCAATTGTGGCATATTAAGTGTTTGCCACTGTATACGGTAAAATCACCCAATTTTTCGCAGCACTTTTTCAGCAATTTTGTAAGCGGCTATATATTAGCATACATTAAATTTTGATCTCAAATACTTTCTCCACCAAAAGAAAACCCCTGTAGAAATTTGTCATTTTGTCAAAACAAGAAAAACAAAACAAATGTAGCTGCAGTTGTTGATTTTTGAAATCACATTCTGAAAGAATTAGTGCAAGTTCACTATGTACATATAGACAAATGGACCATGATGCATTGCAATTATACATGGATGTACATTTGATTATGTACACAAAGGATATTAATTTTATGATTGTTGAGGAGTCAAAAATCATTTCATCACTCTTGTTACATGATTCTAACTTATTGATGTACTCTCCCTTTCCACTCACAGGAGCAGTACAAGCTTTGCTTTGATATTCTCCTGACTCATCTCGACTCGTTTGACACTTATGCTAACTTCAAGGTGGTCTGAAATACATGATCAGCTACGTACTATAACTCTCTGCTGATATTATTTTGAAATTTACCATAATATATGGAAACTTGCTGTGTGTGTGTGTGTGTGTGTGTGTGTGTGTGTGTGTGTGGAATTCAAGCTTGTCTGGGGTTCGGACCTCATTTATGATCTTATATAAAAAATATGATTTACATTATTAAGGACGTACTGCAGATGTATTTACATATTCATGTGCAAGTATGTGTGTGTGTGTGTGTTACTATAGAAATATTAATTTATAATACATTATAATTATATTATAAATTATCTCTGATTATTATTAATGGCATGGAACGAAACTAATACCATGACTTAGTAGATATAACAATTCGAGATGTGTATGTACAAATATATGACTATGTACCCGTACATCATGATCATGAACAGTTCACTCAACATGTACATGCGGGAATCATTGTGGTTCACTGACCTCTTTGTAGTCCTATAATTGCAGACTGCACTGATAATACTACAATAATCCAAATTTTATATAATTTACATGTACGTATCTATTACTGTACTATCAGATTTTGTACTTGTTCAATAAACATTATAGTAATTATTGCATGATTATACATATAATAATTATATTCACTACATTATAGGATGTATAAACACTCATACATATCCCTAGCTCTCCACCATTGGATGTCAAAGGGTTATATTGTTTAGAGACTACATGTATAGAGGGATCATTTCAGTGACAAAAATCAATATAATAACACCAGGAGTCAAGTAAGAGAGGCTCTGGAATTACCTGGGACACTACATATATCGGGTGCAGTACAACATTAAATGTGTGTACCTTCAGTGAATTAGTAAAAGAAGTAGAGTGTTTCCATGCATTTCCTGATGGCATCTACAAGCTTAGTTTTGGAGGCCACTTCAAGAGCCATAACTGTTACTTGGACTGCTCCAACCAACCATCCATCACTAGTGTACCATGTCAACTACAGCTCTCCACTGACTGGACAGAATAGTACAACTACTTTATAGACACCACCCTGACCCTCACTGGTAATCATCCATATGAAGAGTACACCATATCAGTACAAGCTGGTAATAAGGGAGGACTGAGTGTACCTGTGACTGGTACAGCTACAAAAGGTGCATTGGCTAGGCTGATTTAATAAATCTGTACATGTTTACTACCATTATATCTAATAGATATAATATGATGTAATAATCATGAATATTTCTAAACATGTTCTCATTAATTCTTTCTTACACACATGCACTATAACATTTTATGTGATAGTGCATGTGTGTAAGAATAGTGTGTGGAGTCCGTAAACTGAGAAAGCATACAGAATGATCAACTTCAAACAAACCCCTGAATAAGTACATAAGCACCATGTATTTCAACAGGAAAGTAACCAAGCAACATTCATAGCACCTTACTGCATGTGAATGGAACTGAGTGATATTTGTATAGAATCCTTACAATCCCTACAACTATGGGTACACACAACATTGTTCTTGTTTGTTCTCAGAGTGAAAGCCATTTTGTCCTGATAACTTCATAACATAACTATGACAACAAGCCCAGCATAACAAAGAAGCAAAGATTAATTGAATATACAGTACTGTGCATGTATACATGTGTGTGTGTGCATGCTCGTGTGCACATGTAATGTGAGGGAGCTCCCACCTCCTGCTAGTTTGGCTCGCTATGGCTGTCTCAATAAGCACCCATAGGTGGAAATAGGAGGTATGTTATAGTGATACTATATTTTACACCCTTGTGAGGCTTTGCATAGATGTATGCATTTCTATAATATTGCATACGTATGTACATTGAACAAACCACAAGGAAACAATAGCTTGGTTTTTTTTTTCCAAATTTTCTCTTCTTTTAGTCAGAAACAGTATTATTTAAAACTGGCATGCAGGGATCCAAAGAGGCGGGAGAGTTCTATACTGATTGCACTCTCTTTCTCGCTGACATTTAATTTTCCCGGTAACAATGAAATATACATACAGCTCCAGTATTCTGTGTACCAAAATGAGGGAGTCCTTCTCGTTTCGGGCTAGTTAGTGGACTCTTGTGTAGCACCACTACTTCCACACAATTCACCACTAAATTTGATACTGGACCACAATAATGTTCAGAAGGTACACGTGGCGGGCTTGTCAGTACAAGGCTTGGATTCTCTTGTTCATCAGTAAGTGAAGACTGGTCAGCTTGGTTCATTTCAATAGGTATGATTATCAACTTTTCAGACTATAGGATTTTAAGTAGTATAAACCAGATATTTCAGCCTAATATGAAAGCGAATGAAGTGTGTTTATATAGTTGACCTTCGCGTGCATGTTTGTAGGCTGTGGAAAGTTTTGACCTGCGTGTATTGTGAGAGTGTTAAACAAGTGTGGTGCGACTTAGCTCTAAAAGTTGACTTATTACTATCTTATAATTAGTGGTGGGAATCGGCTGTAATTTTCAATCAATTGATTGATCAAGTGTTTATTGAAAGTAGACACGTAAAAATATTAACTGGAAACAACTCCTATTTTATTAGGCTGAGTAGTAATCTAGTAGACTTGATGCTGAGATTTTAAAGTCTTTTCAGGTACTAATAATATGCCGAGCATATAAGTGAGGTTGATTGAATCCATACTATGGTTCCAACCTATAGTGGTCTCAAAATTTCTACCCACACTCTTAATTTCATGCAGGCCTTACACATTCTGAGTATATTTAATAATCTCACTGTAGTATTAGGATTATATTATTTATTTATTAATCTATATTTTTGTTGAATTATTTTCTCTAATTATAATTTACACAGTACTGAAAGGACTTATAGTACTTGATTATGTTGAAGGTAAGTACCATCAACTACTCTTAGTCACATAAGACAATATCATAGTGTACTATGAATTCCCATGAACAGTTACTCTAAGGTCTAATTGACCAGCTGCCTTATTATGTTATACTTTGATTTCATGTATGCTGGAAACGACACATGCATTTTCGTGTAAATTGGGATTTCTCTGCTTTTTTTAATTGCTTGTTGATCAAATTGAAGATGAAATATTGTATGAAAATGCATTAAATTATGATAACTGTATACATGTCATGTTCAAATCATTATGTCTTATTGCATAGGAATAGGAAACTATTAAAACAAGGACACAATCTATGACATCAAGTGAACATAAGCACAACACACTTTTCGAATTATCCACTTGGGAGTGGGAAAAACAGCAAGTAACGGACATTATACATAGTATTCACCCTCAGACACCTTGTTTATATGGTACAACGGTAAATTTATCTTCTTTTAGTTATAAAGGGTATTTTAGAGCAGACGTGCAGGGATCCAATGGGGCGGGCTACTTTTATACTGATTGTACAGTAACTGTCTTTCTCGCGGGCAGTTCATATTATTGCCGACCACCTTTAAAATGGAGGTCATAACATTATATTATACGTATCACGGATAGTCTGGCCAGCCAGACTATATCACGGGGTGCTTATTGAATTTCAATGGTATTTAATATACGTACAGCGCCGGCATTCTGTGTACCAAAGTGAGTTATCATGAGTCCATCTCGTTTCGGGGTAGTTAGTGGACTCTTGTGTGCCTAACAACTTTCACAATACATTAATTTTATTAGTTCCCTGCTAAATTTGATACTGGGCCCCAATAATGTTCAGGAAGTACACGTGGCGGGCTTGTCAGTACGAGGCTTGGATTCTCTTCATCAGTAAGTGAAGACTGGTCAGCTTGGTTCATTTCAATAGATACGAGTGAAACTATATGTCTTATGTAGTGTACACCACATATTTCAACCTAAGATTCATGAAAGCGAGAAAATAGTTCATCTTCGTGTTTGTAGGCTGTGAAAGTTCGACCTGTATTTATGTATTATGATATGTTAACAAGTGTGATGCGACTTAAACGCTTAGTCCTAAAAGTCGACCTATTATTACTAATTTAGTGTTGGGAATTGGCTGTAATTTTCAACCGATTGATTGATCGAATTAATATACACTGGAAGTAATCAAGTGGGCATAACCGGACACAACTCCCACTTTATTAGGCTGAGTAGTGGCCTTATAGACTTGATTTTGGGATTTTAAAGGCTTTGCAACATTTCAGATGCTCATTCAGATACCCTTAAAGTGCAAAATCATCGAGTGAAAGTTGCATGGGGGTTAGTATATGTGGGTTCATGTTATACTTAATCACTTCCAGGATCCTGTGATTGACTGCATGACTTGCTTGTAATGCCCATTTAGCTATATATAATCAGATTGGAAATAAAATCAATTGAGTATTCGATTAATCCATTAGTCGTCCCTGCATTATTTATTAATAAGTTGCAATGATTATCAAGTTTTTCTGCTATGTTCATTATGTAACAGTCACCAAATCTCATTTTGACTAATAATCCCATTCTAGCATTATTATTGTCATATAATAAGCGAAGTTAACTAATTCCGTACTATGGCTTTCAACCCGTAATGGTCTCAAAATTCCTACACACACTCTTAATTTCATGCAGGCCTTATTCTGGGTAAATTAGGTTAATAGGTTGAGATTTGTTAGGATCATTTTTTGCAATGATTTAAATTACTATCATCTCCTTGGGCAATCAAATTGACCAGTGAATAACCTTGTCCTTGTAATGTACCTTAGCATATCAGTCTTATTTAGAGTGTATTTTAGTTATTTGACGAATTGAGAGAAGGGCAAAATGTTGCACTGAGTAGTTATTGCTTGAAGAAATTACATTTACAGTGTGCATGTAAATGGTCCTAATAATAATTAATCTCATTGACAAACTATTTTCGAAACATGCCTAACAACTTTCATAATACATTTAGTATACCCACTGTTACAGTAGGGAAGGATTATTTATTTTAATTGATATATCTGTACGTATACATACTTTACAGTTCTTTGTGATTTTAATTTACACAGTACTGAAGGGACTGTTAGTACTTGATTATGTTGAAGGTATGTACTGTCCACTACTTATAGTCACATAAGATAATAATATAGTGCAATGTTAATTGACATAAACGGTTACTCTAAGGTTTAATTATGTTATACTGCTTAATTCAATGTATCACAGGAGTCCTGGCACCAGTGGGGTCTGTTGCAGTGAGCCCTATAGTTCCTGGTGATAATATGGTAGGACTGAGAGTGTCTTGGAATAATGTAAGTGGTAATGACATTACGTATGAAGTGCAGAACAGGACTGCAGCCTCGCGTGGATGGGGTAAAGCTGTACCATCAACTACTACTGGATTAACTCAAGACCTGACTGGTCTCGACCCTGACACTAGATATGATGTTAGAGTTAGAGCTGTGTCAAGTGATGGAAATGGGATGTGGAGCAGAGCTGCACAAGCAAGAACATATCAGTGTTAGTTTCTGTAACAGCATTCACTGTATAATTTGATAATACATATATCCGGTGTTGTTTTAATTTCTATCATGCAGTTCCTTCCAAAGTGACCATTACAGTGACTGCATCGTTGAGAGAATCAGGTGGACCTGCTCTAGGTGTTGTCTGGAAAAAGCCATCACATGACAGTAGATTGACAATTGAGTACAGATTACAGTATAGAGCAACAGGACAGGATCAGTGGAGTGATTCAGTGAGAGCAAAATCCCAAACCCACGTGGTTCCAAACCTTTCACATTCAACAACATATCAAGTACGTGTGAGAGGTGTTTCTGTAGCTGGAAGGTACGGACTGTTTGGAGAATGGAGTGAGGAAACTTCTACAGCAGGTATTGTTTATTTTCCATAAAATTATAGTATACTGAACATTAGGATACTAGTTATGTAATAATTAATGAAGCTGTGGAGGTATTCAACTATTGTGTACCATTGGCTGAACCAGACATTTGCAAATGGGATGGTCTGGCTGTTATTATTGTGTTTAAAACTTGATGAATCAGTTAGTAAACTAAGTTGAGGGAGTCTCATGGAACCACCTCTGGATCTGCCTCAGATAATATTATGGGATAATCATGAATGGCATTTTGTTTATTATGTGTATATGTGTAAATCAATGTTTATTAACTTTCTAACAGACTAAGGTCATAGTATTTTTATTGCAATACCAGGACCAGTGACATCACTCCAAGTGAGACCATCCACTACCATATATGGACTGGTCGTAACATGGGGACCACCTTCTGGTAGTAACTATCCAACTCCTGTCACATATCGAGTGAGATATCGTGAGAGACCATCCAGTGGACCACCTGGTAGTTGGAGTAGTACTAGGAGTGCTACACAGACAGAGTACACCACCCCCACTCTCAAACCAGGTACTAGGTATGAAGTGGAGGTTTGGGCTGTTACTAGCATTGGAAAAGGTACACAGGAGACCCAAGTAGCCACTACATATCAATGTGAGTATTTTTTTACTCTAATGACAATATATACTTTGCAATTTTATCCATCAAATATGTCAATATTACAGTATGAAATAATAAAATTAACGATAAATTCCATTAAATTATTGTAAACTCTAAGGAATGTTGTTACCTTTAATAGCTCCAGGAGTAGTGACATCACTCCAAGTGAGGCCGTCAACTACCATATATGGACTGGTAGTAACATGGGGTACACCATTTGGTAGCAACTATCCAACTCCTGTCACATATCGAGTGAGCTACCGTGAGAGACCATCCAATGGACCACCTGGTAGTTGGAGTAGTACTAGGAGTGCTACACAGAGAGAGTACACCACCCCCACACTCAAACCAGGTACTAGGTATGAAGTTTTGGTTTGGGCTGTTACTAGCATTGGAAGAGGAACTGGCTTACTCAGAGCAGGAATCACTTATCAAAGTAAGCGTTACAAAATCAAACCTAAGTGTACTATTAGAATTATTAATGCTATGCATTAATGAAAATTAATGTATAGTTAATATGCTAATTTCTGGTTCTATGTGAGTACTGTACACTTGTTTCTCCAATAGCTCCAGGACCTGTAATGTCACTCCAAGTGAGACCATCCAATGCCACATTATATGGACTGGTCATAACATGGGGACCACCTTCTGGTAGCAACTATCCAACTCCTGTCACTTATCGAGTGAGATATCGTGAGAAGCCATCCAGTGGACCACCTGGTAGTTGGAGTAGTACTGAAGTGAGGAGTGCTACACAGAGAGAGTACACCACCCCCACTCTCAAACCAGGTACTAGGTATGAAGTGGAGGTTTGGGCTGTTACTAGCATTGGAGAAGGAACACGGGAGACAGCAAATATATCCCTGCAGGCAGAATGTGAGTGTGGTTTTGAATGTAGTGAACTCACCCTCTTTATGTTCCTGTCAGTGTGATTGTTGCAACAAACCTTACGGTCAACAAATACTAAGAGCATTACATATAGGACAATCAAGTAATTGTTATTATTATGTTACACCGAGATGTAATACGGTATATATTAATATTTATATTTATTATGATTTGTTATTACTGGTCTGTTATAGCCAATTCCAAGCAACAAGTGCAGCAAATGTCTCCAGCTGGTCCCATCATTGGGGTTATTGTAGCACTTTGTGCAACTCTAGCAATTGTTGCAGTAATAGTGATCTGTATAATATGGTGAGGCTTGTGCATGTATCTTAAGTAGTTACTCAGTCTAATAGTGGAACCATAGTTTAATTCTTTATAGTGAATATTGTTAATCTGTAATAATTTGTTTGCAAAGAATATGGTGGATTAACTGGACATTCATTGGTACTTGTACATTATATTGATACTGGGAAATTGTGGTGGATTAAAAGGTTTGGTGGGTAAAGTAGTAGTGGATTATTAATAAGAATTCACTATAATTATTATATGTACATACTTCATTAAGGAAGACACATTCTTTCAAATTACTTCCTTCACATGGTACCTGCCCACAAGATATGGAATTATGGGATGTTCTTGTCATCAAAGGATGAAAGGGTATTGCATGTCATTTTTAAATCTCTATATCATAAACGAATAATGTAATTATAGATGTTAAGTTTTTAGAAACCATTCCATTTTATAGTATTAAGAAGAGAAAGTGTCCAGTGTGTCTCTCAGGTGGTATGACTAAAGTACAAGGAGTACGCCATTCCCTGAAGAGGAAACAGAAGGATGAGGATTATGAGATGCAGCCACAACCAGAAGTAGCCTACTACCAATCATGTGAGCTGAGGATGTCATCCTTGTGCAAGAGTAACTTTACAGTACATACATGTTGTCGTAAACATTGCATTTAACTCAAGTATACATACACAATCATATTATAATATGTAGTAGGTATATAGCCTAAGAATGATTGATAATAATGTGTACTCAGCGTGAAGTATAGGACTGTGAAGCATAAGTTAGAATTGTTCATGTGTGTGACTACATACGTATTATACTTTTTAGGTATGTATGCATGTGTGTACCTATTATACCTATACTAAGGCATACATTGAAATCCAAACAGCCTCGCTTACGCGGTGTTATAGTATAAATTGTACCTGAAGTGCTTATAAATTATATGAACGGACAATAAAAAATGGCTGAAAGCAAAGAATTTGTACGTCAGGTTTGTCAATCGTGCGAAGTTCCAACGCATTAACAGATTGTTTGAATAATGAATTCATGCACCTAATCAGATGCACCATCTTACCTATTGTGCAATTAATCAAGGCACCGATATCTGATTGTGAAAGATATACATTCAAACACATTGGGAGATCACGCTCCACGACTTATGCATATAAACATGAAGTTACCTACCCATGTACATACCTTATGTGTACACATCCAGTTGTATGTACCCTGTACACTCACCCTCCCCTTTCTCCCCCCACATGTAGTGACAGTTGGCTCCCTTGAACCTATACCACAAAGCAGCTTCAGTGTTCATGTCAAGGCCATGCACATGGAGAGAGACAGTGGCTTTGAGAGAGAGTACCAGGTGAGGAATACACCGTTCACACAGTCTACAATGTACTTCAGAGGTAAAGGATGTTACCATGGCAACATAGAACCAAACAAATGTCTTATCAATTATGCTATAATGTTGTGGTCACGTATTAACATAAACAACATAATGTCATGATAAGACAATATACATGCATCAAAGAAAATACTGATGTACCAGGAGGATCTCGTAGGTGGTCGACTTCTCTGCGATGAATTCACACAGAGGACATAATTTTCACGAATCACTCAATATAGGACTGTACGCGTTTTTATTTTCGCGAATGGCAACGTGCTTATTGGTTTTCGTTTAGCACTTCAAGGGCGTTTATGTGTTATTATTGGCGACGGAACACAAGGTACTATCGTTTATAGTCGAGACAAGCTTCTGACATTTTATTTTCCTGAGAAAGAAGTGTAAGATTACTCGCTTTTGAAGATGCCCATGTTTGAGTATGAGAGCGGTATTCGAGGATATCGTGTTTATCACACTATTTGGAGCAGTAGCATTGGAGAGGTTCTTAGCTGCCTTTAAGAGCCCAGGAATGCTGAAGATCCCTTTGCTACAGGCGTATACAAAGGCAATCGCCCTTTGTTCCCACATTGCCCGTACTATCAACGTATAAACAGCCGCTATTTTATACACTCCCACAATAATTTTCGCCAATGAATTTTCGTGAATCCAACCTTCCTCGCAAAATTCGCGAAAATTATGTCCCGCGAAAATTTCGGACACTACAGTATTATTATAGTTGTCATGTGTGGAAACCAATATAATACCGATACATTTACACACTGTGTACTTTTGAGTATCATAACATTTATCAGTCACTTTCATAGTTATTGTGATAATAACTAAACACCACTTATGATGTTCAATTGTAGACCATTCTCAATGATCCTAATGGTAGTGCTGAAATAGCCATGGAGAACAGACCAAAGAATCGTTACTTCAACATATACACTTGTGAGTGTATGGGTGTATGGGACGGATTGTGTTTTGGGTGTGGGTGGGTGGGTTGTATTTTGGGTGTCATGAGGTGAGTTATGAGTGGACTATTTGGGGTGTTGGTGTGGATGTGGGTGTGGTATAGTATCAGTTTGCCACTCCCGCAAACAGGTGTGTGAGTGTACGTACATTACATTTCCATAAATATTATGTGTACAGTGTAGTCACCAGAAAAAAATTAAAAAAGGGTGATGGGCTATTTATATAGCATCACGATGTCAATGTTGAGACAACCCTAGTATTAATAATAATAGCTGAACCACAAGGACGAGTATGGTTATGATGAAATTGAATTTTGACAACATTTTACAACATATTACACTGCACTAATGTAGTGTAATGTGGGCATTGTTGTGTGGGCAATTTCTTGCTAGATCAGCACCAATACATACACGTGAGTGCACCAATCAAAGCAATTTTTGTGCACTCCGGGTTTTTTGAAAAGCTTGCACAATACAGCACAAATGGGAAATCGCTACCCCATTCAGGATTAAATCCTATCATTCTGCATTTACTTTGGGGTAAATTGTCGTTATCAGCACTTCTCTTGCTCATCGAGATTAGAAATACGAAATAATAATCGGTACAAGTTCTTACGAACGATACGTGTGGGTACTTACGAACGTGGTTGATTGATATGCATAAAAATGGCGTCAATTCGTCTGTTCTGCATACGCGCGTACGTTTATTGCCTCGCGTTATCTAAACAGCTGATACAAGGGGACAAACTGTTTGCCAGTCTCAAGGAAGGAAGGATCATTACAAATAAAGTCAAATTTCAAATTTAAGAAGGGCGGTCCGCCCTGCAAATTCGGCCTGGCGAGAACACTGGTGTATATTATGGTTGAAGTCTTGGTGGGTTGTAAGCTTAGGAGTACTTCAGGTTCATTCCTGTGTTATAATGAAGAATATCATGTATTTATTCTCTCTGTAACTCCAGACGATCACTCCAGAGTGGTATTGAGTGCTCCTGACGAAGAGGGAAGTGACTATATTAATGCCTCATATATTGATGTGAGTATTTTTGTTATAGACACAAAATTTAACCTATGTGTATTTGCATAACACACACACACAGCACACGTACACACACACACACACACGCACACACACACACACACACACACACACACAAACACACACACACACACACACACACACACACACACACACACACACACACACACACACACACACACACACATGTACAGACACAAATCTGTACAGACAATTGTATATATACATAGGGATATGGAAAGAAAGATGCCTACATTGCTAGTCAAGGTAAGTTATTTGGTGTCATGAGTTATGATGTATTATAGAGATTGGCAACTATACTCAACTACGTACTTAGCTAGTATGTATTACTGACCTGTCACACACCTTGCTTCAGTAGTATGTCTAGTGTTATACATAACTTGTATATGCTTGTTGTTCTGGATCCAATGGTACTGAAAATACTGGCACATTGAGAGTTAGTCTAGTGTAGATGTGTTATTGCATACTTGTAAGGATTCTTCACCTTTTCTGGGTCTTTTAATTAAGCAACCATCAAGGTGTGAAAGTGGGTTCTAATGAATTTCATTGGTTGCTTCTGTGGTTCGTTGATGGTAAACCCCAATGGCTTCCACTAATTAATTTTGTCACATATGAGGTTTGTTACCATGGAAATGTCTGGGTTATAAGTATTATATGCACATCCTGTGCATGTAGAAGGGATATAACTAGTTTGTGTCATAGGATGGCAATTTCGTTAATGCTCCATTGTTCAATGTTGCTGATGGTGGTGGTGGTGACAGGAAATTGGTCTGATTAGTTAATGGAAAGGGTGATGCATCATTAATGAGTTGATTGCAAGTGTGCTGTAGAGGTTTTATGAACCACTTTTTCTTTTGATCTACCATGACCCAATGACTATTATAATCCCAGGACCAATTGTTGAAACAATTTCAGACTTTTGGGAGATGGTTTGGGAACAGAAATCCCCAGTTATTGTGATGTTGACTAAGGTTGAAGAGAAAGGAAAGGTAAGTATGCATGAATGCTACTACTGTATTTGGAGGTACTTTTAAAGGGTGGTATGTTTTATGTAATTACACATGTCAATAAAAGATCAACTCCACTGTACAATGTAAGCACAAGAGTAATGTACTTTAAAAATCATAAACAGTTAAATACTCACTGTTATATATTGAGTATAAGAGCATAAGAGTAATTTACTATTTAAAATGATAAGCAGTGAAGTACTCAGATCGAGTCTATTATCATAACGATTATATTTAGTCTACCTATAAAGGCATAAACTATGCATTTTGTGTTCTTTTCAGATCAAATGTGAGCAGTACTGGTACGAGGAGTTGGACAAGCCCTATGAATTGGGAAGAAACCTCACTGTGACCACCAGGTCCCACAAGGCTGTGGCAGACTATGAGATACGGGACATCAGAGTTATGAAGGTGTGTGTGTGTGTGTGTGTGTGTGTGTGTGTGTGTGTGTGTGTGTGTGTGTGTGTGTGTGTAGGTGTGTGTGTGCGTGTGTGTGTGTGTGTGTGTGTGTGTGTGTGTGTGTGTGTGTGTGTGAGCATGTGTGAGTGTGCATGTGTGTGTGCATGGACATGTGTGTGTGTGTGTGTGTGTGTGTGTGTGTGTGTGTGTGTGCGTGTGTGTGTGTGTGTGTGTGTGTGTGTGTTAGTGGTGTGTGCGGGTGTGTGTTATGCATGTGTGCATGTAAATGTGTTTGTATGTTTGTTTGTGTGTGTGCATGTGTATGTGAGTATTTACAGTATTCGGTAGTTTCAATGGTAACATTAGTTGTCAATTTTTGAGTAATTATTCACTTCTCTCTCTGGCCATTCTCTAGCATGATGATCGGCAGAGCAAGCCACTGGAGGTGATCCACATGCAGTACACCGGTTGGCCTGACTATGGTGTACCCACCCACCCTTCTTCTCTGGTGAAGTTTGTCCAACAAGTGAGGAAGGAGTACAAGGACAATACAGCACCAATGGTGGTACACTGCAGGTGGGTGTGGCACATGGCTGGTGAGTGGGTTTAAAATTGTGGGTGTGGCAATGAGTGGGTGTAGTAGTGAATGGGTTTGGCTTAATGAGAGGTCAGTTGTAGGTTTCGTTTCGTACAGTATACAAAATCATCGTGTGTGTGTAGTAGCCAATCATATTACTTCATATTGTTTGCAAGTTTAAACGTGCATTCAGGATGAAAGAATGGGTAATTCATTAATAAAATTTATGACCTAATGTTGGTTGGTTTAGTGGGTTGGTTTCTTCAGACAAATCATTATTAAGGACAGTGACACACCTGACTTCCAGAATGAAATGTAAGATTGAAGAAACCGTGAGAAGTGTTAATGAATGTCACAACAATCATGTTATACAGACTGAAGTGATACAATATCACCTTAGAGTTCATTTTATGTAAAATTGTTTTCCCTTCAAGTGCTGGTGTTGGTCGTACTGGTACTTTCATCACCATCAATGCAATGATGGAGAGATTGAAGGATAAAGATGACTTGAACATTTATGAGTTTGTGACTGAAATGAGAAGTAGAAGGACCTTCATGGTACAGACCATGGTGAGTGGTAGTAAATGGATACTATATGTGTATGCACATGTGTGTACGCGTGTGTGTACGTGTGTTTGTACATGTGTTTGTTGTGTGTGTGTGTGTGTGTGTGTGTGTGTGTGTGTGTGTGTGTGTGTGTGTGTGTGTGTGTGTGTATCCATATCACATGTGAATTAATGACTTGTACCCAACAGTGTGTAACCTTTTATGTCAGATGTGTACTGTACTATAATATACAAATACACAGTACATACCATCCTACATAGGACCAGTATGCCTTCATACATGATGCTCTCTGTGACTACCTCACATGTGGAGACACCTCCATTCCTGCTCACCAGTTGACGGCAAAGATCATTGAAATGAGTGCAGTGAAGGAGGAGACCAACACTACTGGATTCCAGGACCAGTTTGAAGTGTGTGACTGTCTCTCTCTCTCTCACTGTGTGTGAGAGTGTGTGCACATGTTTGTG
Organism: Chondrilla cf. caribensis; assembly: GCA_964020155.1. Classification (NCBI taxonomy): domain Eukaryota; kingdom Metazoa; phylum Porifera; class Demospongiae; order Chondrillida; family Chondrillidae; genus Chondrilla; species Chondrilla cf. caribensis. The sequence goes on along the minus strand of OZ026551.1, from coordinate 4,652,907 downwards.
TGTGTGTGTGTGTGTGTGTGTGTGTGTGTGTGTGTGTGTGAGAGAGAGAGAGTGCGTGTACATTTGTTTGTGTACGATTTTACGTAATTATTTACGTGTACGTATATATATGTATGTTAAATTTACATTAATTTAACATTCCTTGTCCAGTACAGTATGTTAGGCATCCATGTTTCTACATGCACTATTATCCATAGTTTTTGGGAAGTCTCAGTAAGAACACCTGTGCTGAAGATGATACCTACTCCAAGAAGACAACTATTGCAAAGAAGAACAGATACAAGGATAAATTCCCCTGTGAGCATCCATACAAGCCAACATCAGAATATTCATTGGTATTCATACAATGTACATATGTGTATACATGTACATATACTGGCTCCAAAAACATGGGTGTGTTTTGAGCCAGTGTATTTCTAGTACGATGCATTCTACAGACCATCTTCACAGAAGGTCTCACCTGATAGTGTTTTTGTATAGTAAACTACTCAAACAATACTTCGATATCAAATTCTACAAGTTACTGTGTATGAT
>OZ026551.1:4622373-4647373 GCA_964020155.1 Chondrilla cf. caribensis | reverse complement strand
GCCCCCTCTCCCATGAGCTATGCAAAAAGGTGCTTAGAGTTTTCTCTCCTATACTCTCCCATGCATACATTGAAAAACTATTAAGCACCTCCAAATGTAACTGGGGCTACGGGTCACCTATTGAGATGGGAATTGTTTCAAAAGTTAGTTCACGTCCCCAGCTAGCTCTGTCTAAAAGTGCAAGCTGACACACCTCCTCTCCCATGAGCTATGCAAAAGGGTGCTTAGCATTTTCTTTCCTATACTCTCCCATACATTGAAAACATATTAAGCACCTCCGAATGTAACTGGTGTTACAGACCACCTATTGAGATGGGAATTGTTTCAGACATTAGTTCACGTCCCCAGCTAGCTCTGTTTGAAATCAAAAGTTGACACACACCCTCTCCCATGAGCTATGCAAAAAGGTGCTTAGCGTTTTCTTTTCTATATTCTCCCATACATTGAAAAATTATTAAGCACTCTCGAATGTAACTGGTGTTACAGGCCACCTATTGAGATGGGAATTGTTTCAGGCGTTAGTTCACGTCCTCAGCTAGCTCTGTCTGAAATATCAAGCTGACACGCCCCCTCCCCCATGAGCTATGCAAAAAGGTGCTTAACGTTTTCTCTCCTATACTCTCCCATACATTGAAAAAATATTAAGCACCTCCAAATGTGACTGGGGTTACGGGTCACCTATTGTGAAGGGAATTGTTTCAGAAGTTAGTTCACGTCCCCAGCTAGCTCTGTCTAAAATATAAAGTTGACACACCTCCTCTCCCATGAACTATGCAAAAAGGTGCTTAGCATTTTCTTTCCTATACTCTCCCATGCATTGAAAAAATATTAAGCTCCTCCGAATGTCACTGGGGTTACGGATTAGTTACGGACATGGGAATTGTTTCAGAAGTTAGTTCATGTCTCCAGCTAGCTCTGTCTAAAATATAAAGTTGACACACACCCTCCCCCATGAGCTATATAAAAAGGTGCTTAGCATTTTCTTTCCTATACTCTCCCATGCATTGAAAAAATACTAAGCACCTCCAAATGTAACTGGGGTTACAGGCCACCTATTGAGATGGGAATGTTTCAGAAGTTAGTTCACGTCCCCAGCTAGCTCTGTTTAAAATGTCAAATTGACACGCCCCCTCCTCTATGAGCTATGCAAAAAGGTGTGTAGCATTTTTTCTCCTACGTATGTACAAACCTTCCTGAGTGTGCTATAGGCCTCGTGGTGACAAACAAAAAACATGTCAAATTCTTTGCTTGTCACCGCAGCCTCTCCTGTGTGGACACACTCCTAGAACCACTACGGTCTTTCTGATAGCAAAAAGATACGTTTGTTGCCAAACAAAAATTCTCCCAGGTGTCCATATGGCACATAGCATTATACATTTGTATGTACATTTCAATATAACTGTAATACGCCTTGTAGTGATCACTCAGGTTATTTCACATTCCTCTGCCGGTCACCATGGGCTGTGTCGTGGTGACAAGCCAAAAAATGACAATTTTTTACTTGTCACCGCGGTCTCTCCTGTGGTAATATGATGCATCATAGCTCAAATATGAATGCATGGACACACTCGAGGAACTAATACGGTCCTTCTGAAAACAAAAAGATACGTTTTGTTGCCGATCAAAATTTGTCCCAGGTGTCCATATGGCACATAGCATTATACATTTGTATGTACCTATCCATGTAAGTGTAATAAACCTTGTAGTGATCACTCAGATCTTTTCACATTCCGCTGCTGGTTAAGGGCTGCCCAGTGTCCATGCCAAACTCACCAACACAATTTTGGATGCATACAAACTGTCCTGAGTGTGCTATAGGCTTCGCAGTGACAAGCAAAAAAATGTCCATTTTTTACTTGTCACCGCGGCCTCTTCTGTGGTAACATGATACATCATAGCTCTAATGCGAATGCACGAACACACTAGAGGAACTAATATGGTCCTTCTGATAACAAAACAGATACGTTTTATTGCCGATCAACTATTCTCCCTATGGCACATAGCATTATACATTTGTGTGTACATTTCAGTATAAGTGCATGTAATACGCCTTGTAGTGATCGCTCAGGTGATTTCACATTCCGCTGCTGGTCACCAAGGGCTGCCCAGTGTCCATGCCAAACTCACCAACACAATTTCGGAAGCATACAAACCATTCTGATAATACTACAATATTCCAAATTTTATAATTACATGTATCTAATACTATCAGATTTTGTACTTGTTACATAAACATTATAGCAATCATTGCGTGATTATACATATTATATATTCACTACATTATAGAATGTATAAACACTGGTATACATATCCCTAACTCTCCACCATTTGATGTCAGAGGGATATATTAATATTGTATAGAGACTATGTATAATTATTATAGAGGGATCATTTCAGTGACAAAAATCAGTATAATAACACTAGGAGTCAAGTAAGAGAGGCTCTGAAATTACCTGAGACATTACTTATATCAGGTGCAGTGCAACATTGGATGTGTGTACTTTCAGTCAATTTGTACAAGAAGTAGCGTGTTTTCATTTCCTGACGGCACCTACAAGCTTGGTTTTGAAGGCCACTTCAAGAGCCATTACTGTTACTTGGACAGCTCCAACCAACCATTAATCACTAGTGTACCATGTCAACTACAGCTCTCCACTGACTGGACAGAATAGTACAACTACTTCAAACACTACCCTGACCCTCACTGGTCTTCATCCATATGAAGAGTACACTATATCAGTACAAGCTGGTAATAAGGGAGGACCGAGTGTACCTGTGACTGGTACAGCTACTAAAGGTGCATTGGCCAGGCTGATTACTGCATTTAATACTTCTTTAGAAGTTTCCTACCATCATATCTATATATGATATTATAAGCATGGATATTTCTAAACATGTTCTCGTTAATTCTTTCTTGCATACATGCACTATCACAATTTATGTGATAGTGCATGCGTGTAAGAGTAGTGTGTGGAGTCCGTAATCTGAGAAAGCATACAGAATGATCAACTTCAAATAACCACTTGAATAAGCATGTAAGCATCATGTATTTCAAGAGGAAAGTAACCAAGCAACATTAATAGCACCTTACTGCATGTGAATGGAACTGAGTATTATTTGCATAGGATCCTTACAATCCCTACAACTGTGGGTACGCACAATATTTATTTTGTTTGTTCACTGAGTGAAATCCATTTATGAGGCAGTAGATGAGGGTACTTGTCCTGATAACTTGATAACATAACTATGACAACAAGCCCAGCATACGAGGTAGTGAAGATTAATCGAATATACAGTACTGTGTATGCATGCATGTATGCATGCTCGTGAGCGCATGTAATTTGAGGGGGCTCCTACCTCCTGCTAGTCTGACTTGCTATGACTGTCTCAACAAGCACCCATAGGTGGAAATAGGAGGTATAGCGTAGTGATACTAGATTTCACACCCTTGTGAGGATGGCCATAGATGTATGCATTTGACAATCATAATATTGCATATGTATGTACATTGAACAAACTACAGTGAAACAATTGCTTGGGGTCATGTGGCCATTGTTTCTATCCAGTGTACCATAGTGTTCCAGAGAATGAATCCCACAATATAATCACACTATAAAAGGATCCCAGCTAAAATTAAATGGAGTTGGAGAAGAAATTAGTTGAATTACTTCGAAATCGGTGAAAAAGTAGCAATCTAAAATTCTGTGCTTCCAGTGTAATCCAGGACAGTACTTGTATCCTTCATCATCAGCCAAATATTGCACCATAAAAATGGGATCATGAGTTAACATCTATTGTCACTAGACCATCCTAAGCATGAGGTATTTACAACGATGGTCTAGCAGGCCAGACTAACATACTACTATTGTAATTTGCCAAATTAAACATCATATGTAAGGTTGTCTGTTATTGTTTAGTCCTGATAACTTCTCATTATGAAAATTGTTGGTGATAAACTTGGGTAATGTTTTGTTCAGAATCACACAAGATCTTGTTATCCATACCAGGCTTGGTGATATTGTTATGTGCTGAACTTTGTATCTTCCGAATAGTTTCATAACAATAATGAACGCAATATAGTATGAAAATATAATATATACACGTCATCACTACAACTCTTCAAATCTAATCTGATAACTGCATAACTTTTGCATATATAAGACAGTCCATCATTCCTGTATGTAATTCACACAACATTAACAGTTACTTTAAAAACAAATAATATTTTTACAACAGTTACTTTGAAAACATATAATATTTTTTTAACAGAAATGGATTTTTTATAGTTATAATTATAGCTAAACTGCATCATAACAATAGAATCACCTGATAGCCTACTATGTAGAATTTTTTTATTAGTTTGCAGTTTTAGGAAATACTTTATACTTTAAGGAGTACTTTATGGGTTGCTTAGACCTATGGCTGCACACATGGTTGCATTTGAGTTCATGACATCACACACGTGTTCAGTTGGTAAAGTGTCTCTGCTATTCTTGCAACATTACAGTGGTGGACCTCAGATTTTCTACCTACATGGATGAGAAACTCAGTCCTATTAAAATTCAATCAACAAACAAACTTTGTATGTACGTGCAGATCAAATATTTCCAAGGGATAGGTACCACATACACCTGATTCAGAATCGAATGCAGGGACTACATACCCACGCACGTATGCACACACACTATAGTATAATGGAAGAGAAACACCAATCATTATTCAAATCAAAGAATAAAGAAGAGTTATAAGTTAATATAAGTATAGTTAATATTATATTGTGTCCATCGAATCAGTTTGTCTTCTTGCATTGGATTAGTATGCTATTCATTGGAATAAGTAATAATTCATGACGTCAAGTGAACATTCGCATGCACGCACAACAAGCCTTCCGAAGACGTAATTACCTGTTTGGGCGTGGCCATAATACTGCCATCCTGTCCTGAATCAACGGAGATTACGCACAAACACCCTCAGACCTCTTGTTGGTACGGTACTAACTTTAAATTTCTCTCCTTTTAGTCAGAAACGGTTTCAAGTTTCAAAGCTGACATCCAACGAGAGAGTTCTATGCTGATTGCATCATAGATTTGCATTGTCTTTCTCGCTGCCATATTTTCCCGACTAGTCTACCCACCGACACGTCGACCATGAAAACCGTACATATCACTGGGCGCTTATTGACATTAATATTAACTGCACGTACTAGCAGCAGCGCCGGTATTCTGTGTGCCGAAGTGAGTGAGTCAATCTCGTTTCCGGCTAGTTAGTGGAAACTTGTGCCACTAATTCCACTCATTACCAATTCTCCACTAAATTCACACTGGACCCCAATAATGTTCAGGAGGTACACGTGGCGGGCTTGTCAGTACGAGGCTTGGATTCTCTTGTTCATCAGTAAGTGAAGACTGGTCAGCTTGGTTCATTTCAGTAGATATGATCAAAGTCTTAGTCACTATAGGTTTTTATGAAATATAAACCAGATATTTCAGCCTAAGACGAAAGCGAATGAGAAGTGTGCCTATAGTTGACCTTCGCGTGCCATGGTTGTAGGCCGTGGAAAGTTTCGACCTGCATGTATTGTGAGATGTTAAACGTGACTGTGTGGTGCGATTTGAATATTTAGTTCTAAAAGTCGACTTACTATTAGTTTTAGTGGTGGGGATCGGCTGTAATTTTCAACCGATTGATTGATCGAGTACTTACTGAAAGTGATCAAGTGGGCATAACCGGAAACAACTCATATTATATCAGGCTGAGTAGTAGTCTAACAGACTTCTGACCTCTTTGACAAAGAGCGTCATTGCCGAGGTTGATTGAATCCGTACTATGGTTTCCAACCCATTGTAGTTTCACAAATTCCTACCAACACTCTTGATTTCATGCAGTCCCTATATTGATACATTCAGGGTACATTTAAGTATTAGGATTATATTATTTATTTATTAATATATTTGTTTTCTCTAATTTACACAGTACTGAAGGGACTGTTAGTACTTGATTGTGTCGAAGGTAAGTACTATCAACTACCCTTAGTCACATAAGAACCAGATAATCATTACATTATACAGTGTAATATTTATTGTCATAAACTGTTATTCTAAGGTTTAATTGACCAGCTGATGTATTATATTAATACTCAGTCTTGATTGATGTATCATAGGAGTCCCGGCTCAAGTGAGGCCTATAAGTCCTGGTGATAATATGGTAGGACTGAGAGTGTCTTGGAATCGTGTTAATGGTCATGGCATTACGTATGAAGTGCAGAACAAGACTACAGCCACAAATGAATGGAGTGCAGCTGTATCATCAACCACTACTGGATTAACTCTAAACCTGACTGGTCTTCACCCTGACACTAGTTATGATGTCAGAGTTAGAGCTGTGTCCAGTGATGGAAATGAGGAGTGGGGCAGAGCTGCAAAAGCTGTAAGAACATATCAGTGTTAGTTTCTGTAACAGCATTCACTGTATAATTATATATAATTATAATATATCTGGTGTTGTATTTATTTCTATCATGCAGTTCCTTCCAAAGTGACCATTAGATTGATTAGGCCAATAAATGTATCAGGTGGATTTGCCCTAGGAGTCTCCTGGAACACGCCATCACATGACAGTAGATTGACAATTGAGTACAGATTACAGTATAGAGCAGTAGGACAGGATCAGTGGAGTAGTTCAATGAAAACACTATCGGAAACCCTTGTGGTTCCAAATCTTTCACATTCTACAACATATCAAGTGCGTGTGAGAGGTGTTTCTGTAGTTGGAAGGTACAGACTGTTTGGAGAATGGAGTGAAGAAACTTCTACAGCAGGTATTGCAGTTTTCCATTGCAATAGTACACTCAACATTATACAATATTATTTAATATGTAATAGCTAATAAATCTGTGGAGTTATTATACATAGCAGGTCCAGAAATGTGTATATGAGAATCTCTCGCTGTTATAGAGAATAGGGTTGAGGTTTGAGCCTGGTGGATCGAGGCAGTCCTATGGAACTGCCACTGGATCTTCCTCTGATATAGGATAATAGTGATTCAATTGTATCTTGATTTATATTGCATGTATGTGAAAAATTGATGTTGCGAAAACTTGCATACATAATAGACAAATACTATAGAAGTTTATGGTATTTTTACTGCAGTACCAGAAGCAGTGACATCACTCCAAGTGAGACCATCCACTACCATATATGGACTGGTCATAACATGGGGACAACCTTCTGGTAGCCACCATACAACTCCTGTCACATATCGAGTGAGATATCGCGAGAGACCATCCAGTGGACCACCTGGTAGTTGGAGTCGTCTTGTAGTGAGGAGTGCTAGAGAGTACACCACCCCCACTCTCAAACCAGGTACTAGGTATGAAGTGGAGGTTTGGGCCGTTGCTAGCAATCGAAGAGGAACTAGTATTGGAAAAATTGCGACTACTCACCAGGGTATGGCTTACACAACATCCTACGTTGCTAAAGTATATTCGTCATACTATGTTTCCATCCAAAAGGCTTTGCATTCATTATATTTCTTTATCTATCCAGCTCCTGGTCCAGTTACAGCACTTAGTGTTACCTCCCATCCCACTGCTATTGCTCTGATAGTCTCTTGGCAGCCTCCAACAGGTCCCAGTATACCACCTGTTGAAGGATATAAGGTTCAATATCGTGAGTCACCTAATGGACAGTGGAGTGAGGTTGTACAAACAAGTGCAGAGACGAATCATTACACTCTCTCTGGTCTACAACCTGGTACTGCCTATGATGTACAGGTATGGGCCTTTTCCAGTATTGGAGAAGATCCTTTGACTAAAAGAACGGATTCTGATACCACAGGAAGACGTGAGTGCTTACTACTGTAACAATTCAATATTATACATGTATATCATAGAGATGTTAATACAGTCACCGTACATGCACTGTTACCCTCTTTTGTCACTAGCACCCAACAATATAAGCTTATGTGTGAGTGCTGTCACTACCTACTAGGGTTGAGGTTTGAACCTGGTGGATTGAGGCAGTCCTATGGAACCTCCACTGGATCTGCCTCTGATATAGGATAATAGTGAATTGTGTCTTGTTTTATATTCCATGAAAAATTGATGTTGCATAGACTTGCATACATAATAGACATATATATTATTAAGAAGTTTATGGTATTTTTACTGCAGTACCAGAAGCGGTGACATCACTCCAAGTAAGGCCATCCACTACCATATATGGACTGGTCATAACATGGGGACCACCTTCTGGTAGCAACTATACAACTCCTGTCACATATCAAGTGAGATATCGTGAGAGACCATCCAGTGGACCACCTGGTAGTTGGAGTAGTACTGTAGTGAGGAGTGCTAGAGAGTACACCACCCCCACTCTCAAACCAGGTACTAGATATGAAGTGGAGGTTTGGGCTGTTTTTGGTAATGTGGAGGGAATTCGTCTAACAAAAAATGGAACAACACATGCCATTGATGGTAGGACATTGCATGTTCTCTATGTTCATATATCACTCTACATGTACTGTACTGTTCTCTCATCACTAGCACACAACATAACCTTACAAGCGAGTGCTGTCACTACCTCCTCCATTACTGTTATTCCAAGTGGTCCTTCAGGAGAAGTGTCCTATGAGGAGACTGGATCCAGTGATGGTCCTACTAATGTACCATACTCCTCAAGTATCACCATATCAAACCTCAAACCCAACACATGGTATACCATTACATACATTTTCGAAAACAGCCTCGGTATGGAGATGACCAATGTTACAAAATTAACACTACCTGAAGGTGAGCTGCTTCATATTTACTGCGTACAAAATACAATATTCATCATCATAGTCTCGTTACAAAGTAAAATTATATATGACATATTTTCCATTTCCTGACAGCACCTACCAGGTTAATGGAAGCCACTTCAAGAGTCATAACTGTTACTTGGACTGCTCCAACCAACCATCAGTCACTAGTGTACCATGTCAACTACAGCTCTCCACTAACTGGACAGAATAGTACAACTACTTCAGACACTACCCTGACCCTCACTGGTCTCCATCCATATGAAGAGTACACCATATCAGTACAAGCTGGTAATAAGGGAGGACTGAGTGTACCTGTGACTGGTACAGCAATGGCGGGTGAGTTAGTTTGCCCGATAACTCAACTTATTCTGTAATTAACTAATTAACAGTTCTGTACACACAGCATGTTCTGAATTAATGCATACATACAGACAAGAGTACATTTCATGACATATCGTTCCAATGAGCAGTTGATGTTTTTTAATGATTGTATACGAATTGCAGTCCCTGTATTATAATTATACTTTGTCTTTATAGCATTGACAAAATTTCCGGTGTCTCCAGCTCAGAATGACAACCCTGCTGTTGTTGTGGGTGTGTTTATTGGTGGCATAGCAGTTGGTGCAGTGACTGTACTGTTGGTGGTGGGAATAGTGTGTGGAGTCTGTGAACTGAGACGACAGCGAAAACAATCAACTTCAAAAGAAACGCCAAACAAGTAAGAATAGATGTATTATATATAGTTGTAGAAACCAAATCAATACACTTGTATCTTACTGTATGTGAAACAGATCTGAACATACCTGTAATCATTGTAAGCAAGAATGATCACATGAGACAATGTGAAATGTATATATTATAGCATCGAATCATGTATTCTATTCTATGTTGACTAGAGGGAATTGTTACATTAAAATAATTCCTATCTGTAGATAAGGCAAACCCTGTTATTCAATTCTGCCGCTTTCATCTACCAATAGTCTCAGCTGTTCATCATGCTACCTCACTGATGTTGAGCAGAACATGTTTGTGTTCATGTGTGACATTGAATACCTACAACTGTGGGATGCATGTGTGAATACTCACCACATTGTTATTGTTGTTTGCAGAGTGGAAGCCATTTATGAGCCAGTGAATGAGAGTCCTAGTTCCAATGTAACTATGACAACAAGCCCAGCATACGAAGGAGTGAAAATTACTTGAATGAACTCTGATACCTGTTGTGTGTTGCATGTGTGTATCCACATGCCTAGTACGGTTACCATATTTCTAACTTAGTCTACGGTAAATGCACATTCTCCACCAAATTTGGAAACATCAGATCGAGTAATATGTCCATTGAATGAACAAATAATTTTTGAAAGTTATTATAACAATTTTCATCATTATTTTCATTGACTTGTTAATTTGGTGTGAGAACCTGATCCACCTACCTACCCGATGATACTGTCAGTGTAACTATCAAATTTGCATAATATGTCTCCTGTTAATTAATCCTTCTTAATGTGTGTTGTCATTGCAAATCTATCGATGAATTATGTCATTCAGCCTATATAAAATTAGCAATTCTAAGAGTAGCATTCCGAATTTACGTGCTAAGTATGTTATCCATGATGTTACTTGCAATTGTATTCTTCATTGTCAGCCAAATTTTGAATCCTATAGTGGGAGTTGACAACTATTGCTATTACCAATGCCTAAGCAAGGGGGGATTATAATGATGGGCTACCAGGCCAGACTAATTATACCTGACTGCATGATTCCCCAAATTACTCAGAATAGGTAGTGTTGTCTGTTATTGTTAGTCTTGATAACTTCTTAACATGAAAATGGTAATAATTTAAAATTACTTAATAAATAACTTGTGCAATGATTTGTTCTGAATCTTGATCACACATTGTCAAGAGCTTTGTTGTCTTCACATATCTACACAAGGTTTGGTGATAGTGGTATTGTTGAGATCTTATATGTCTTCTTAAATTTACAATAGTGAAGATTTTGTTGGTAATTATTGTTAATGTCTTTCTCTTTGCCATTTTATATTGCCCGACGACTGATCGTACGTATGGCAAGACATATTAGTAACATTCTTTTAATTATACAACGATGACGATTATAGCTATAGTCTAGATCTAAGACTAAGTTTAAAATGTCACGTGGCGCTTAAAACGTTATGGGATACAGTTAAAATGATTTGAAATTACTCAGAACCATTCATAACTCAACCAAAATGCCTCAATCTACTCCAAAACGTTTAAGGTCCAAGTACAGCAGCTGTTGACCTCTACGCTCATCGGATGTCAACTGTTGCTTTGGTGACAATGATTCAGCAATGTCAATAGGTTGGCAGCCAAAACGTAGTCCCCCGGGACCACTTTCGGCTGCACTTGTGGCTGACAAAACTGATTTCCTGGACCGCTTTTGGCTGGGACCATGCACTTGTCACATGACACACCTTTCATGCACATTCACCGGACATCAGCTGAATTCATGCAAAAGGCTTTCTTGTTCGGTGAACGGAACTCCAGCCAACTTATCGACATTGCTGAGTAATTGTCACCAGCAGCTGACATCGGTGAGCGTAGAAGTCAGCAGCTGCTGTACTTGGAACTGAAATGTTTTGGAATAGATTAAAAACACCTTCCATTTTGTAATGTGCATTTCCATTATAAGAGGAATCAGGCTTGGGTCCACAAATTTGTAAACCCAATGAGGCATCAGCTGCAACAGCTGCAAGTTTATTGAACACATTGATTATTGTTATTTGTTTTGTGTTTTGAATGTGTAAACATGCTTTGATCTCCCTTTGATCTTTGTGGGTTTGCAAATTTGTGGACCCAAGCCTGATTCCTTTTATAATGGAAATGTGCATTACGAAATATAAGGTGTTTAAAGCGTTTTGGCTGAGTTATGAATCGTTTTTAGTAGCTAGTTTCAAATCAATTTAGCCGCATTCCAAAACGTTTTAAGTGCCACGCTACGTTTTAAACTATAATCATAAGCGTTGTATAATTTTGTTACTACAGACGATTTCAGTGTGTTGAGAAAACTAGCTTGTTTGCGATGCGTGATCCCGCAAACTTCAAAATAATTATTAAGAAATGCTTGCCGCAATCGATAGCATTGTCGCATAAAACTTTGATGGAAACCTAAAAGAGGCATTTAAATAGGTAGTGAATTTTACAGTTAATTTCAATCAGACAAAGCCAAAAATTACTTGTGAATCCATACAGAAAGAAATCCGTCATAATCTACTTAAGTCTGACATCACATGTTCTATGATATGACGCAACGCAACTCAAGCATTTCCCATCACAATTGAATTAATTGAATTAAATTAATTGACTCCGCATTCTTTGTATCTGCTGATAACGTAGATTGTATTGAGTCTAAACTGAACAGTGCCATGTCTTCAGTCAACAGATGGATGCCTCTTAATGGTCTTAGAGTAAACAAATCTAAAACGAAATGTATGCTCATACATTCTAGCAAGAGGAAGCCCCAACCGCTTACAGTCACCTTTGATGACTGTACGATCTGCCAGGCTTCTACATTTAAACTTTTGGGTGTTGTGATCAACCACAACCTCAAACGGAATGATCATATTGATCACTTTATGAAATCTGTGGCCAGAAATCAACATCTATTACGAAGGATATCTTGGTTCCTCCCTAGAAATGCTAGACTGGCATTCTATTTTCATTACATTGCACCCCATTTTAACTACAGTAACTGTTGTTTAGTATGGGATTCCTGTTGTTCTGGTTTATTAAAATGACTTTAATTGGCTCAAAAGTATGCTGCTAGATTGATTCTCAAGCTGCCCAAAATTCCATCGGCGACTCAAGCTCGTTCCACCTTAGGTTGGCTTACTCTCGACCAACTGAGACACAGGGACCTAATCATGACAAACTACTTCAGTCGTTTAGACCTAATTCTAGCAAACCGTTGACACCTATACTTGGACCAGTTCTTAGCCCGTACGTCAGACTTCCATCATCATGGCACCCGGGCCTCTGCCAATGGATTGATTAAGTTTGAACCAGTTAAAACTAACTTTGGCGAACATTCTATTTCCTGTAGGCTATCTCATCTGTCACATTCTTATGTTTAATTGTTGTTTTGTTGTATATTTCTCACCAATCTCATCTTTATTTATTTATATAGTTCCCTATTGAATTTTATTTATATATTAATAAATTCGTCTATCCCTGTATTTTAATTACTATTTACCATTCACCAATATCATCATTTATCCCTCATTATTAAATCATAATTAAATTCCTATTTTTTTTTTTCACCTGTATATTATATTTATTAGTCACTTTTATTTATATCTATATAATTTTCTGTACAGTGTATGTATTTGACTGGTGACCTTGTAAAGTAGCCTTCCTGGCTAAGTGGTCTACCAGCATAATAAAATCACCTGGTTAATGGCTTGCCAAACGGCACGTCATTATCATGGAAGCCGTATACGTATCACAGGGCGCTTATTGATATCAATTTTAACGGTATTATATCATAGTATACGTACAGCATTCTGTGTACCGAAGTGAGTGAGTCCATCTCGTTTCGGGCTAGTTAGTGGACTCTTGTGTGACACCACTAAATATAATTTCACTCAGTTCACTACTAAATTCGATACTGGACCACAATAATGCTACGAAGGTACACGTGGCGGGCATGTCAGTACAAGGCTTGGATTCTCTTGTTCATCAGTAAGTGAAGACTGGTCAGCTTGGTTCATTTCAGTAGATATGATCAAAGTCTTGTAGGTTTTTATGTAGTATAAACCAGATATTTCAGCCTAAGACGAAAGCGAATTAGAAGTGTGTTTATAGTTGACCTTCGCGTGTATGGTTGTAGGCCGTGGAAAGTTTCGACCTGCATGTATAGTGAGATGTTAGACTGTGTGGTGCGATTTGAATATTTAGTTCTAAAAGTCGACTTACTATTAGTTTTAATGGTGGGGATCGGCTGTAATTTTCAACCGATTGATTGATCGAGTACTTACTGAAAGTGATCAAGCAGGTATAACCGGAAACAACTCATATTAGCTATATCAGGCTGAGTAGTAGTCTAACAGACTTCTAACCTCTTTGACTAAGAACCACACTCCAGCATTATTGCCCAGCATTATTGCCGAGGTTGATTGAATCCGTACTATGGTTTCCAACCCATTGTAGTTTCACAAATTGCTACCAAAACTCTTGATTTCATGCAGTCCTTATATTGATACATTCAGGGTACATTTAATAATCTCACTGTAGTATTGGGATTACATTTATTTATTCATTATTATTATTATTTGTTTTCTCTAATTTACACAGTACTGAAGGGACTGTTAGTACTTGATTGTGTCGAAGGTAAGTACTATCAACTACCCTTAGTCACATAAGAACCAGATAATCATTATATTATACAGTGTAATATTTATTGTCATAAACTGTTATTCTAAGGTTTAATTGACCAGCTGATGTATTATATTAATACTCAGTCTTGGTTGATGTATCATAGGAGTCCCGGCTCAAGTGAGGCCTATAGTTCTTGGTGATAATATGGTAGGACTGAGAGTGTCTTGGAATCGTGTTAATGGTCATGGCATTACGTATGAAGTGCAGAACAAGACTACAGCCACAAATGAATGGAGTGCAGCTGTATCATCAACCACTACTGGATTAACTCTAAACCTGACTGGTCTTCACCCTGCCACTAGTTATGATGTCAGAGTTAGAGCTGTGTCCAGTGATGGAAATGGGGAGTGGGGCAGAGCTGCAAAAGCTGTAAGAACATATCAGTGTTAGTTTCTGTAACAACATTCACTGTATAGTTATATATATAATATATATGGTATTGTATTTATTTCTATCATGCAGTTCCTTCCAAAGTGACCATTAGATTGATTAGGCCAATAAATGGATCAGGTGGATTTGTCCTAGGAGTCTCCTGGAACACGCCATCACATGACAGTAGATTGACAATTGAGTACAGATTACAGTATAGAGCAATAGGACAGGATCAGTGGAGTAGTTCAATGAAAACACTATTGGAAACCTTTGTGGTTCCAAATCTTTCACATTCAACAACATATCAAGTGCGTGTGAGAGGTGTTTCTGTAGTTGGAAGGTACAGACTGTTTGGAGAATGGAGTGAGGAAACTTCTACAGCAGGTATTGCAGTTTTCCATTGCAATAGTACACTGAACATTACGATATTAATTAATATGTAATAGCTAATAAACCTGTGGAGTTATTATCCTATTCAGGGCCGTAGCCACCGGTCCGGTGGCTGCGGTTTCAACCGGACCACTTTTCAGGGCAGTACCAAAAAATAAACATTTCTAAAAAAAAAACTTTTTCCTTGTTACTAAGGGAGAAAACAATATCAAAATGCACTCGAATAACTTGGGCGTCTCTTTTAGGATCAGGAGGACCTTCGCTGAAGTTATTACCTTCATAGATGTCGTTGCGCTCAAATTCTACCCCAATTCCTAATCCCGGTATTTTGAAATCGGCCGTCTTTTCCACGTTGTATTAATTACAATATAAATTCACTGCTGCGGTTATGCATAGTAATCTATATATTTATAATATAGACAATAAATATATATTAATAATGGATTCCTATTCCTATTATAATACATTATTATCAAATAAATTGGCATCAAGGACTACCTCTAAAGGCCTAAAATCTAAAATTTTCCTGGGGGGCGCATGCCCCCAGACCCCCCTACATTATGCCTCACCATGTCTACATATTACCGTAAATAGGGCCACTTCACATTTGATGGCTACAGCCCTGCTATTACATAGCAGATCCAGAAATGTGTATATAAGAATCTCTCGCTGTTATAGTGAATAGCGTTGAGGTTTGAGCCTGGTGGATCGAGGCAGTCCTATGGAACCTCCTCTGGACCTGCCTCTGATATAGGATAATAGTGAATTGTATCTTGTTTTATATTGCGTGTATGTGTAAAATTGATGTTGCAAAGACTTGCATACATAATAGACATATTATTAAGAAGTTTATGGTATTTTTACTGCAGTACCAGAAGCAGTGACATCACTCCAAGTGAGGCCATCCACTACCATATATGGACTGGTCATAACATGGGGACCACCTTCTGGTAGCCACCATACAACTCCTGTCACATATCGAGTGAGATATCGTGAGAGACCATCCAGTGGACCACCTGGTAGTTGGAGTAGTACTGTAGTGAGGAGTGCTACACAGAGAGAGTACACCACCCCCACTCTCAAACCAGGTACTAGGTATGAAGTGGAGGTTTGGGCCGTTGCTAGCAATCGAAGTGGAACTAGTATTGGAAGAATAGCGACCACTCACCAGGGTATGGCTTACACAACTTCCTACATTGCTAAAGTATATTCGTCATACTCTGTTTCCATCCAAAAGGCTTTGCATTCATTTTATTTCTTTATCTATCCAGCTCCTGGTCCAGTTACGGCACTTAGTGTTACCTCCCATCCCACTGCTATTGCTCTGATAGTCACTTGGCAGCCTCCAACAGGTCCCAGTATACCACCTGTTGAAGGATATAAGGTTCAATATCGTGAGTCACCTAATGGACAGTGGAGTGAGGTTGTACAAACAAGTGCAGAGACGAATCATTACACTCTCTCTGGTCTACAACCTGGTACTGCCTATGATGTACAGGTATGGGCCTTTTCCAGTATTGGAGAAGATCCTTTGAGTAAAAGAACGGATTCTGATACCACAGGAAGACGTGAGTGCTTACTACTGTAGCGATTCAATATTGTACAGGTTTATCATGCAGATATTAATACAGTCACCGTACATGCACTGTTACCCTCTTTTGTCACTAGCACCTGACAAAATAAGCTTGAAAGTGAGTGCTGTCACTACCTCCTCCATTACTGTTATTCCAAGTGGTCCTTCAGGAGAAGTGTCTTATGGGAAGGCTGGATCCAGGCATGGTCCTACTCCCGTACCATACTCCACAAGGATCACCATACCAAACCTCAAACCCAACACATGGTATACCATCAAATACACTGTTCAAAACAGCTATGGCATGAAGATGACCAAAGTTAGGAGGCTAACAATACCTGAAGGTGAGTCCATATACTATGGTAGCTTGTTTTGCCACCCATGGACATTATTTACATTAGCATTTAATAATGTAAGACAATGTCAGACATGTTGGTCAAGTGCAGAGGGAGTATCAGCAAATGCTCATTTTGTTCCACTCGCAACTTTAAAAACTGGACAATGTCCTGTCACCTTGAAAATTATTATCTACTATGATAAGTTATTTACAACCAGTTTCCTCAAGCTACACTACTCTCCCACCTTTAACCACAGCACCCACTAGGCTGCTCCTTGAGGCTATGTCAAAAGTTGTAACAACAACTTGGACTGCTCCAACCAACAATCAATCACTAGTGTACCATGTCAACTACAGCTCTCCACTGACTGGACAGAATAGTACAACTACTTCAGACACTACCCTGACCCTCGCTGGTCTTCATCCATATGAAGAGTACACCATATCAGTACAAGCTGGTAATAAGGGAGGACTGAGTGTACCTGTGAATGGTACAGCTAGGACCTACAGTGACAGTGAGTTTAATATTCTCTCCAGTAAACTTGTATATACATGTACCTTAGTGATGATTAGACTGCTGGTTGTCCCCAAATACACTCATGTCTTATAACATACAAATAGGTAAATTGCATACGGTACATTTCATTCAGCTAAGAATATTATATCAATTAAACCATCAACTTTTCATTTGGATGATGTACGTCAATGAACTCAATTTTTTCAACTGCAACAGAACCTGATATATATTATGGTATATACCAAAATGTGCTTTTTCCTTTTGAATGCAGTTCCCTCACAACTACCTAGAAATGTACTTGGTAGCATCCGCAGCACCACCTGGATTGAGCTAACATGGATGATCCCTCAGGCTGATGGAAGGAATGGGATTATCATCAACTACGTCATTGATCTGTCATCAAGAGCTAACAGGATCACTCTTGATGTACAGAAACTCTGGGCCAACTTTAGCAGTCCAGAGAACCTCTACTACAACATCACAGGGCTGAGTGCAGGTAGTGAGTACACAGTGAGGGTGGCTGCCTCTACTGTGAATGGGACGGGACCTTTTACCGGAGAAGTGAGGATCAGTACATTGGATGATGGTGGGTGCATTGTAAATTGATAAAACACTATAATTATTATTCTGTGACATTCTTTGTATTGTGGTGTTATAAATTGTTCTTTCGTTAGTTCCTGGACCAGTCAGAAATTTGACATTTGAGGTTATCCCACAATCTGAAGGAAGTGTGAGGATCAGCTGGGTAGCACCTGCTGTTACTAATGGAGATATTGAGAGCTACGAGGTGACCTATGGTATACTTGACAAAGGCATATCAGATCAGAGTGATAATGTCACAGTTAGGAGACCCCCGGAGACATTGAGGAATTTGAGTAAGTCATCATCATCCAATCATTGTTTAATTCCTATAGTATTGATTAGATAGTATTGTGCCAACACTTTTAGTACCCGAATCTCCATATAATGTAACTGTGAGAGCAAAGACAAATGCGGGATATGGAACTGCTACTTCTATAGTAGTATTTTCCAAAGAAGGAAGTATGTACAATCTTAGAATCAATATAAACTCTTTGAATTCAGTCTTTTTGTATTTACTTTATTTAGAGCCACAAAAGATGGTAGACGGGGTAGCTGTTGAGTGGACATCTGACAATTCTATTCTTGTCACTTGGATGGGGCTGTCTTATGCTGAGGCTAAGGGATTTCCCCTATACATTGTCACATATGCCCCCCGGGATGGAGGTTCTACAGGCAGCATCAACACAACATCCAACTCTGTTACCTTAACAGGACTGGATGCAAGAGTTACCTATGTCCTATCTGTTCTGGTCACAACAGGAAAAGGCATGTACAAAGGAGACACAACTTCTGGTATGTATTGAGTTGATTTGACATTCATAGACTTAGTGATTGCTTACCATTGCAAGACTATCGTATTGTCATGGTTCTATAGTTGTATTACAAGCAAGATTTGAGGATTCGAATCCAACAGGAGCCATAGTTGGTGTTCTACTTGCCATTATATTAGTCGGGACGGCAGTAGTTGTCACTGTGGTTATCTGTCTATGGTAAGTTGTTCATATACATCAATATAATATTATACTGTATATACATTACTTACATGATATTGTATCACATTATTGCATCATATTATTCAATAATTTGAGAACATTATATTATTATATTTTTATGCATGTACTATGTATAATATTTTCATACAGTGTGTACAGTAGACATATACAAGTATGTATGCTTACATTTAGGCTTTGTAATTCTTTATATGTCGATTCTGTTTACAATTCAAATCTATTCCATTCAGTGTTAAGAAGAAAAAACCTCCAGTATGTCTCTCGGGTGGTATGACTAAAGTACAAGGAGTGCGCCATTCCCTGAAGAGGAAACAGAAGGATGAGGATTATGAGATGCAGCCACAACCAGAAGTGGAGTACTACCAATCACGTGAGCTGAGGATGTCATCCTTACACGAGAGTAACTTTTAACAGTACATACATATATGTGGAAGTAAACGTTGCATTTAAGTCAAGGACAAGTACACATACACATACGCACATATATATATATATATATATATGGGTAATTGATATAATTGTGTCCTCAGCAAGAATTATATATCTGTGAAGCATAACTAGAAACCAATCGTGTGTATCGTGTGTACCTACATATGTACATTGTGTGTACCCACCTATGTACATACCTTATGTGTACACATCCAGTTGTATGTACCCTGTGTACTCACCCTCCACTCTCCCACCACATGCAGTGACAGTTGGCTCCCTTGAATCTATACCACAAAGCAGCTTCAGTGTTCATGTCAAGGCCATGCACATGGAGAGAGACAGTGGCTTTGAGAGAGAGTACCAGGTGAGGAATACACTGTTCACACAGTCTACATACAGCAGTGTGCTTCACAGGTGAAGGATGTTGTTATAGCAACATACAACCAAACAAATGTCTTATCAATAGTGTTATACCCTTGTGGTCATATGTGTACATAAGCAGCATAATGTCATGATGAGACAGTATACATTCATCAAAGTAAATATTGTTATGGTTGTCGTATGGTAATCAGTATAACATTACGGTACTGTATACTTTTGAGTATCATTGGCTAGTCATTTTCATTGTTTTCATGATGATTTCAAAATAACCAAACACTACTTATGTTGTTCAATTATAGTCCATAGTCAACGATCCTAACGGAAGTGCTGAAATAGCCATGGAGAACAGACCAAAGAATCGTTACTTCAACATATACACTTGTGAGTTGTGAGTGTATGGGTGTATGTATGGGGTGGGTTGTGTTTGTGGTGTGAGTGGGTGGTTTGTGTTCAGAGTGTGAGTGAGTGGGTTGTGTTTTGGGTGTGAGTGTTCTTTATGAGTGGGTTCTTATGTGTGTTTGTGTGGATGTGAGTGTGCCAGTGGTATAGTATCAGTATGCCATGCACTCCCTATAAACACTACATTTTTATAAATAATGCATGTGTGTATACTATATTAGTTGACGTTTTGTGGGTTGTTATCTTAGAAGTGCTCCAAAGTACATTTGAACCTGTTGTACTTTCATCTTAAAATAAAGAATAATAATAAATTATATTCTCATTGTAACTCCAGACGACCACTCCAGAGTGGTATTGAATGCTCCTGACGAAGATGGAAGTGACTATATTAATGCATCATATATGGATGTGAGCATTTTTGATATAGATACACATTCAATCTGGGTGTACCTGTACATCACGCATGCACACTAAAGTATAAAAAACCTTATGGACTACACGCACAAAAACACACAAACACACACACACACACACACACACACACACACACACACACACACACACACACACACACACACACACACACACACAATATTATACACACAAATCTGTACAAACATTTCACTTAGGGATATGAAAAAAAAGATGCCTACATTGCTAGTCAAGGTAAGTCATTTATGTCATGAGTTATGATGTATTATGAGATTGGCAACTATACTTACTGAACCTTCCCACACCTTGCTTTGGTGAATTCTCACTCAAGGGTTTGAGTAAGATACAGTATTATGCCTAGTATTATGCGTAACTTGTATATGCTTTGTGTTGTTCTGGTCCAATGGTACTGAAAATACTGGTACATTGAAAGTTAGTCAAGTGTAGATATGTTATTGCATGCTTATAAGGATTCTCCACCTCTTGTGGGTCTTCTTTCGATTAGGCAATCATAGAGGTGTGAAAGTGGGTTTCTAATGAATTTAAGTGGTTGCTTCTGTGGTTTGTTAATGGTAAACCCCAACGGCTTCCAGTAATCAATTTTGTCACATACTAGTTTTGTTACCATGGCAATGTCTGGATTATGATGGATACTTTAATCCTAGGACCAAAAGTTGAAACAATCTCAGACTTTTGGGAGATGGTTTGGGAACAGAAATCCCAAGTTATTGTGATGTTGACTAAGGTTGAAGAGAAAGGAAAGGTAAGTATGTATATATGAATGCTACCACTGTCTTTGGAGGTACTTTAGAAGGGTGGTATATTATATGGATTTATACAACGCAACAAAAGCTAAACTCCACTCCATCACGTGAGGATAAGAAAAATTTGCTATAAAAATGATAAACAATTAAAGTACTCACTCAAGTACTATATTCAGTCTATAGATACTTGTGAAGGCATAAAGTATGCATTTTGTGTTCTTTTCAGATCAAATGTGAGCAGTACTGGTACGAGGAGTTGGACAAACCCTATGAGTTGGGAAGAAACCTCACTGTGACCACCAGGTCCCACAAGGCTGTGGCAGACTATGAGATACGGGACATCAGAGTAATGAAGGTGTGTGTGTGTGTGTGTGTGTGTGTGTGTGTGTGTGTGTGTGGGTGGGTGGGTGGGTGGGGGTGTTGTGTGTGCGTTGTGTGTGTGTGTGTGTGTGTTGTGTGTGCATTGTGGGTGTGTGTGTGTGTGGGTCTTTGTGTGTGTGTTGTGTGTGTGTGTGTGTGTGTGTGTGTGTGTGTGTGTGTGTGTGTGTGTGTGTGTGTGTGTGTGTGTGTGTGTGTGTGTGTGCACAAGTGTGTGTGTGTGTGAGTGTGTGTGTGTGTGTGTGTGTGTGTGTGTGTGTGTGTGTGTGTGTGTGTGTGTGTGTGTGTGTGTGTGTGTGTGTGTGTGTGTGTGCAAGTGTGTGTGTGTGTGCGTGTGTGTGTATTTGTCTCTGTGTATGCATGTGTCTGTGTGTGTGTGCGTGTGCATGTGTGTGTGTGTGTGCGTGTGTGTCTGTGCATGTGTGTGTGTGTGTGTGTGTGTGTGTGTGTGTGTGTGTGTGTGTGTGTGTGTGTGTGTGTGTGTGTGTGTGTGTGTGTGTGTGTGTGTGTGTGTGTGTGTGTGTGCAAGTGTGTGTGTGTGTGTGCGTGTGTGTGTGTATTTGTCTCTGTGTGTGCATGTGTCTGTGTGTGTGTGTGCGTGTGCATGTGTGTGTGTGTGTGCGTGTGTGTCTGTGTGTGTGTGTATGTGCGTGTGTGTGTGTGTTGTGTGTGTGTGTGTGTGTGTGTGTTGTGTGTGTGTGTGTGTGTGTGTGTGTGTGTGTGTGTGTGTGTGTGTGTGTGTGTGTGTGTGTGATTAATCACTGAAGATATATTGTTTATTGTGTCACTGTAATTCGCTTCTCTCTCTCTCTCTCTCTCTGGGCATTCTCTAGCATGATGATTGCAAGAGCAAGCCACTGAAGGTAGTCCACATGCAGTACACCGGTTGGCCCGATCACGGTGTACCCGCCCACCCTTTTTCTCTGGTGACGTTTGTTCAACAAGTGAGGAAGGAGTACAAGGACAGTACAGCACCAATGGTGGTACACTGCAGGTGGGTGTGTCAGGGAGTGGGTGTGTCACATGACTGGTGTGACTTGATGAGAGACTGGCTATAGTGTTCCTATCTTAAAGTATACAAAATCCTCGTAATGCTCATCTATGAATATGTATAATATCCAATCAAATTGGTTCCTATTTTTTGCAACTAAGTACGTAACTTTCACTTAGGATGGAAGAATAAGTAATTCATTAATATAATTCAAGACCTAATGTTGTTTGGTTTAGCGGGATTGGTTTCTTTAGACAAAACATTATCAATAACAGTGACACACCTGACTTTTAGAATGAAATGTGAGTAGTGCTCTGATTGAAGAAACCGTGTGAACATATAGTGAATTGTCGATGAATGTCACAACAATCGTGTTGTGCAGACAGGAGTGATACAATATCACCTTATAGTACATTTTATGTAAAGCTGTTTCCCCTTTTTCCCTTCAAGTGCTGGTGTTGGTCGTACTGGTGCTTTCATCACCATTGATGCAATGATGGAGAGATTGAAGGAGAAAGACGACTTGAACATTTATCATTTTGTGACTGAAATGAGAAGCAGAAGGACCTTCATGGTACAGACCATGGTGAGCGGGTGTAGTAGTAAATGTATGCTGGGTATGTACGTATGTGTGCATTGTGTGAATTGATGTAGATGTGGAATCTGATTGCAGATAATTTAGTGAGTGCATGCACTGTCAGTGTCTTCGTTTTATGTGTGTGTATGTGTGTATGTGCATGTGCGTACATGCGTGTATATATAAGTGTGCTGATAAATGTGAGTGTGTGTACATGTGTGTATCAACGTCGTGTGTGTGTGTGTGCGTGTGTGCATATTACATTCATACAACATGTGAAAAATGACTTGTACCTGACAGTGTGACAATATTATCAAGGTAGCCCTCTTATGCTGGATGTCTAGTGTTACTGTATTCTATAATATTATGCACATACAAAGTACATACTATCCTCCACAGGACCAGTATGCCTTCATTCATGATGCTCTCTGTGACTACCTCACATGTGGAGACACCTTCATTCCTGCTCATCATCTGACGGCAAAGATCATTGAGATGAGTGCAGTGAAGGAGGAGACCAACACTACTGGATTCCAGGACCAGTTTGAAGTGTGTGTGTACATGTGTTTGTGTGTGTACACTTGTTTGTACACAATTTTACACATAATATACATGTACGTTTACATGAATAATTATTTAACATTCCATGTCCAGTACAGTATGTAAGGCATCCATGTTCTTACATGCACACATACATAGTTTTTGGAAAGTCTCAGTAAGAATACCTGTGCTGAAGATGATGCCTACTCCAAGAAGTCAACTATTGCCAAGAAGAACAGATACAAGGATAAATTCCCCTGTGAGCATCAGTACAGTGCATCATAATGTTAATCATCAGTAGTCTGTATACATATGACATTGTACATGTGTACATACACGTGGGTGTGTTTTTGAGCCAGTTTAATTCTAGTATGATGCATTATACAGACCACCTTCACAGCTAGGTTCCCACACATAGAGTTTATGCATAGTACATCTACTCTAACAAGTAACAACAATTACCAGTAACAGTGTATGTTAGTATGGGACAAGACTGACAAATTGTCAACTGCAAAAAAGTATCTGACAGTGAATTATTCTGATTCATGCAATATGCATGCATTGGTATGCTGCAATGTATATGTCTGTGTATGCATTATGTTTGCTCATGATGTCATTCTCAGATTCCAACTGTCATTTGAAGTTGCATTCTCGTAACAGTACAAATGGAGGAGACTACATCAATGCCTCCTTCATTGATGTGAGTACACACATAATGTGTTAGTATTTATGTTAGAGTCCTTTGGTCCATACAATTTAATTCCGTTAAACATACAGCTGTTTCCTTGTAGAGTTATTCAACTACAGATTAACTTGTATGATAGGATATGCAGACAATCAGAATATACATTCAGTGGATTGAGAATTACAGTGGAAAATTCTCACTCCACTGTATACACTGAGACTGAGTGACTCTCTATTCCTCAGAATACTACTTGTGTATGTATTCCAGCCCATAGGGACAAACCAGTATGATTTTGAATTCATACGTATAAGCAAGAAGAAGTCTTCATTCACTAAACCTTCTAAAAAATGCATTTCATTTAGGCAATTTTCAATATGAATCCTCCCTTCTGAATACACTGGTATTTAATATTACTGCCCTCTTGTTC